>JAQOTM010000365.1:110479-217832 GCA_029168755.2 Tillandsia fasciculata | reverse complement strand
TAGCAGAGATTACAGATGTCTAAGGTCTAGAGTCTGTTCCTAGAGTTTATCTCATGTTTTTAAGTCTGGAACTCTTTGTAAATTTTTTGTTGTATGGTGATAGCAACAAATATCTTTTGTTGAAGTTTCTTTGTGGATTTGTTGTTTTGGTCCACGAAAACCGCCGAAAAGGGGGATGTGTTACGGAAATTTGGTTGGCGTGGTCGTGAATGGGTTTAAGTCTTGAAGATTGAAGATGAAGAAACTCGGATCGTATACCTCAATCTCAAGAAAGAAGAATTCAAAAGGATCAGGTATGTTTAACTAATAATTTTGATGATCCGAATACTTCTTATAGTGTAGAAAACCCTGGAAGAGGTTTTAATTGCTTATTCATCAAAAACTGGACATGGGACATGTTCAGGATCCGGATCGTGGCTTTCAATCCGGATCCCGAAAGGTGTTGGTTCATACATGGTTCAATCCGGATCGCAGCACTCGCTGATCCGGATCCGAACACTAGTTTTACTGTTTGCTTCTTCCGATCCGATCAGGATTGATCCGGATCCCGAACAGGTGTTTCTGGTAAAACTGTATGAACGATCCGGATCGTGGGGCTTTCGATCCGGATCCCGAACACAATTTTTCTGGAAACCGTACTTTGTGCTTCTGCAATCCGGATCGTGGCTTTTGCAATCCGGATCGCCGTCGGTAAAACTTTCCAGAAAAGTTTGTTTTTGATCCGAATATTCTTCCTAGGGTTTCTAACCTATAATATCCCTACCATTTCATTTCTAGGGCATCCGATAGAACGGGCTGATTGAGAAAGATAGCCGAAAGAAACTCCACATAGATAGAGAAGAACGGAAATCATTAGATCTATTTAATGGTTCTTCATCTATATTGATTAGTTTGATTCTAGGTTTTCATACTCATATCTTGAGTTGAATCAAACTAATGAATACTTAGATGGCATTTCCGATCTATCTTTAATCTAAGTATTCGGCGGATCATCACCACCCAAACAAACAACGATTTATCCCCAAAATCGGCGCGTGGACTCGCGTGGCCTTGTGGATTCAAGGTGTTATCGCTCTCGTGGATTCGGAGCGAGGTGCGTTCGTGGATTCGAAGCGTGCCATTGGGTTGAAGACCGTGGATTCGGTTGGACGTCGTGGACTCGACGTTGGACGCTGTGGATTCAGCGTTGGGGCGCAGATCGTGGATTCGAGAAGCGTCGTGGAGCGAGCGGGAAGATCTACTAGGGCGTATGGTAAAGGTTGAGTCGTCGCTGTGAGTACGCTATATCACCTTGTACGTGTGTTAACTCTAGTGGATTTCGCCGTGTTATCGGTCCCGTGGTTTTTTACTCCGGTTTGGAGTTTTTCCACGTAAAAATCTTGTGTGTTCTTTTATTTTTCCGCATTGGGTTTTATCGCACAATGATTTTTTGAGTGTTTATTGTTTACACCTATTCACCCCCCTCTAGGTGTTTTTTCCCCTATTAGATCCTTATTAACCTAAACCCAACACTACTCATAACATAATCCACAAATACTCTAACTCAAAAATACAGAGACAACTACCATCATGATACTGTAACTGAAAATACTAGCACTGGGCCACTGCGGCCAATAGCAGGGGACAACTCTAGCGCGACAGCTCACTGGATCGTCCCAAACTCCCAGCACCCGACTGACCTGAAAAACAGTCACCCAGGGGGTGTGAGATACATCGACAGTGTATCCCAGTGGGCACGACGGGCCGAGAAATAGCAAGTCGTACCTACCGGATACAATAATAAGTGGATAGTAAAAATAGGATATACTGAAAGCTGAAAGGTAAGATGCAGGTATAAAATCTAAGCACGCTGAAATGGAAGCAAGGGTACTCATATATCAGGCTAATCATGCTGTACTGGCAAATCATACAAGTAGGAAATGATCATGCTATAAACAAAAATCTAAACTGGAAATGCTGAATAACAATAAATACCCAATCAATGCCACTATTGGTCACTGGAACCTCAGGCTAAATACCACCTGTACACCAATCTGCTGTCATAACCCTCTGGGCTCACGGGTCGCCATGGCTGACCACTTTGTTACGGCTTTTTGGTATTGGCATATTTCATGAGTCAAGTCAGTGAGTTGAGTCGGAGTCTTAAAGGGATCAAATTGTCAATCAGCAATCAAAGACTTAGAGAAGATTCAACAAGAGCTCAAGTTGACACTCAGTGTCTTGAGTCTTGAAGATTGAAGATGAAGAATTGTGGATCAGTTACATCAATCTCAAGAAGAAAGTATTCAAAAGGATCAGGTATGTTTAACTAAATAATTTTGGTGATCCGAATACTTTCTTATAGTGTAGAAACACTTGGATGAATTTTTAATTGCATAAAAATCAAAAACTGGACATGGGACATGTTCAGGATCCGGATCAGACAATCCAATCCGGATCCCGAAGGGTGGTTGTTCATTGGCAAATCCAATCCGGATCAAAGGCCAATTCCGATCCGGATCCCGAACATGGGATTTTGCTGAATTATATGAACGATCCGGATCGGGCTTTGCAATCCGGATCCCGAACCCTTGTTTTCTGGAATTGTCTATCACGTTACGACGATCCGGATCGCAGTAAATCCGATCCGGATCGCCGTCCTGAAAAATTCCAGATAAGGTAAGTTTTTGATTCTTATCTCTTTCCAAAGGTTTCTAACCTATAAATAGACACTTAGGGTTTCTCAAGAACGTGGGACAATACCGATCAATTTATAAAACACTTGAGAGCAACCCTAGAGGCTAGGTTTTATCGTTCTTCTTTATAGCCTCTTTTAGGTCAATTCGATGGTTCTTTCAAGAACATATCTTTTGTCGAATTGATCTAATCTTTGCTTAGAGATTTCTCCATGGATCTTCATTGATAATCTAAGCAAAGGATCACCATCGAAGCCAATATTCTTACCAGCTGAGTTTGCGTCGTGGATTCGACGTGGCATCGTGGATTCGGTGTGCTAAAGGCGTTTCGTGGATTCGAAACGTGTGCTCGTGGATTCGAGTGGCGTTCGTGGATTCGAACGTGTGCAGTGGACGTGCAATCGGTGGAGCGCAAGGTCCGAAGAAGTTGAAGGAGGGGTTTGAGTCCGTGGAGTCGGTAATCACCTTGTTATTCTTCTTTTCTTAGTGGATTGTTATTGCGTGTTGGTCCCGTGGTTTTTCTCCTGGATTGGAGTTTCCACGTAAATCTCGGTGTGCTGTTTTTTTATTTCCGCATTGGTTTTTATTTTGCACTGAGATTTGATTTTTAAATATTACACCTATTCACCCCCCTCTAGGTGTTTGATAGTACCTATTTAGATCCTTGTGGATCCTAATAACTCTACAATTGGTATCAGAGCGGGTTTTAGGTTTATCTATCATGTCGGGTGAAAGTGGTAATATTTTTAGACCTCCTCTTTTTGATGGGACCAATTATGCATATTGGAAAGTGCGGATGAGAGCTTTTCTCATCTCTATTGATGAGCGTGTTTGGCAAACCGTTGAATACGGTTGGGTGCATCCTGTTGAGGAAGTAGGAAATTCTACTACCCCAAAACCTCGCTCTAGATGGTCCAAAGAGGAAATCGAAAGATCTTCTTACAATGGGAAAGGTATGAACGCTTTATATAATTCTCTTTCCTCGACTGAGTTTACACGAATTTCCGCGTGTGAAACCGCGAAGGAAATTTGGGATATTCTCAAAATTACACATGAGGGTACTAATCTTGTAAAAATTCAAAAGCTCCAGATGCTTACAAGTCAATTTGACTCTATTCATATGGAAGAGCATGAATTGTTTACAGATTATTACACTAGACTTCAAGATGTAATTAATACATGTGCTAATTTAGGAGAAAAGATCCCGGAGTCGAAAATTGTAAGAAAGATTCTTCGGACTCTTCCGGAACGGTTTAGGGCAAAGGTTACCGCCATTGAAACCGTTAGTCATCCGGATGAGATGAGTGTAGAGGAATTAGTAGGTGCTTTACAAACTTATGAGATGACTTTTCCTACTAATCAAATTTCTTCCAAGTCTTCTTCTAAGCTTACAGGTATTGCATTCAAATCAACAAAGGAAGAAGATGACGAATCAAGTTCCGACGATGAAATCTCTTTTGCCGATTTTGAAGAACAATTGGCGCGGATCACAAAGAAATTTCGTCGGAAATTTTGGAAGAATCGAACCGATGGATCTTCATCCACGAAACCATCTAAAGGATCATCGGGTTCTAAATCCTCTAAACTCAAAGGCGTTGCAAAACCTTCTAAAGAAAAAGAAAAAGATGATTTCGAAGGGGAAATCCGATGCTATCGATGCAAAGGCTACGGCCATATTTCAACGGATTGTCCTTCTAAGAAATCATACAAAAAGAAGGCTTTGCAAGCAAAAACTTGGGACGATTCTAGTTTCGATGAATCGACCTCAAGTGAAGAGGAAAAAGAAAAAATTGTTGCTTTTCATGCCTCTCAAATTCCCTCTTCTAATTTGTGCTTATCATCTTTAGTCACTGACTCTATTCCTTTGATTTTGCATGAAACATCAACATCCGGCGGAGAGTCATCAAGTGAGGGGGAGTCGGACGAAGAAGAACTCGTTGAGGCATACCAACAACTTCTTGCGGAATCAAAGAAGATGGCCAAGCATATCAAGAAGTTGAGGAAGCAACGACTTGAAGTTCAAGACGAGAATCAAGCTTTAAAGATCAAACTTCATGATCTCGAGGAGGAACAAGGACGGTTATTGGATAACAATAAAATCCTCCAAGAAAAGCTAAACCAATCGGAGACACACGCTAAATCATATATGGACAAGATTGGTTTTCTTGAAAAGCAGTTTGAGAGATTCATGTCACCAACCAAGCTTTGACCAAGCAAGTTCATCAACTTAAATCCGACATACAAAGGCTTTCAACCGGTTCCAAGAAACTAGAAAGTATGTCCGGATTAGGTCAAACAAGCAAGGTTGGTTTGGGATTTAAAAAGGACCAAACTGTGAAGGCTTCAAGTTCCACAATGAAATTGAAAGGAAGAACTTGTCACCTATGTGGACTTGAAGGACACTTGGTGAAGAATTGCCCGAAAAAGAGAAAGAAGAATCCTTCGGCAACTTCATCTACGGAGCGGACTCAACGGAATCAAAAGACACATCAAGTCAAAGGAGTTCACTCAACCCACCAAAGGTCCGAGCCACAACATCAATCATACAAGTGGATCATTGCGAGGCAAAGACCTAAGGTGGATCAACAGTCAAAGCGGACAACCCCCGGCCACAACGAATCAAGACAACCCAAAATCCAGCGATTTTGGATTCGGAAAGGTGATATCTTTCCTTGTCTTAAGTTCTAAATAGCTTTTGACTGTATGTAATGCTTTGATTGGTTTTCCCTTCATATTTTTCTTAATCTTTGCATTACATGTTTTTCAATGCTCTTTGTTTTTATACTTTGTTTTTGAACAAAAGGGTTTTTATCGAACAAGTGCATTGAATAAAAAGGGTTTCACGTTCATTCACTCCAAATTAATTTTATATGGATTATCAACTTTACTCCATGATCATAATCTTGAAGATACTTCATTATAGTTTTTTTTTAATTGAGCATTGGTCATATTGACTTTAATTGCATCTTTTCACGCATTTAGAAATCTATTATGCTTTTGACATCATAATATTTCGATGTTGCAATGATCATTTATGTTAATTAAGTCATCTTTTAAGTGATCAAAGTCAATTTCTCTCTCAATGATCTCTTGGTATAGTCATTATCTTATTTGACTATTTAGTCGAGTATGAATGCGAGATCAATTTTTGGTTGAATACCTTATATCTTAAATAATTGATAGCCAATTGAGGGGGAGTCAAAGAAAAGTAAAATGCTCAAAAGATGTGGAAAGAGTTACATCCCAATGAGGAGTGTGAAAACTACCACCACATGGAGGAAAGAGCTACCACCTCGGTCGTCCGAGTACTGTGTGCAGCTACCACATGAATACCAAGCATGGTTTTGTCAATTTTGATTAACTAAAATGCATGATTGAAATACTTGACTCTGTCAAATTTCAAGGTTGGTATAAGGTGGAATTTTAATGAAAGATGCTCAAAGAGCCACTCTCTTCAACATATTGTCTAGATATATTATCTAACTTATCTGGGATTTCAAACATCTATTGATCTTGGTATTTCATTTTCTTTACCAAATTGATGATTTGATAAAGGCATTACGCATAAGATCATGTTAGATGTAATTGAAGTTGTTCAACTTTAAGGGTTTTAATTTTCATAAATTTTCGTTTCATTTTTGAGTATTTTTGATAGATTTGGTATAATCTATTTCTTGTTGCATGAAACGATGACTTTTGTTTAAAGTTGATGCGCTAAAGTGCTTACATACTCTTTCTGATTTTTATGAAATTTTTTTAAATTATTCTGATGAAAGAAATTTGAATCATACACCTCAATCTCAAGAAAGGGTAGAATTCAAGATTGATGTCATTTGGAAATCTCCGTAAGTCATCTTTGTAAATCCGTTACATCTTGATAGAGTTTGGATCTCAAGATTATTTTTGATGACTTGTGTTTGATGAATATAACATGAAAAACTGTTTATAATATTTTATCTTTGTTTTTCATGATTTAGGAGTAAATCTTTTTAATTTTGTGAAATTAATTGGATTGAATGGCATCTGTGTGAATTCATTGTTTAAAGCACTTAAATTGATTTCTTGATGGAATACAAATTGGTATTTGAAAAGATTCCAAAATCTGGATTTGTTTCAAGAAATTATTTGATTTTTGCTTTCTGGTACCGGTACGCAATCTGCATTTTTGTTAAATACCGGAACTGAGCTTTTATCTCTCTTTCTCTATGAACTAATGTTGTTAGATTTCCTTTTGTCTAGTATGTTCACTGTTTGACAATTTGTGACAAAAAGGGGGAGAAGAGAAATGACGGAGATGAGATCATCAAGAGAGGACAAACGAAAATGGAAAAATGGGGGAGAACAGAAAATAATGATCGCATCACAAAGGGGGAGAACATGGAGAACATGGGGAACATGTTAGAGATGCTCAAGATAGGGGGAGATAAAGAAAAGATTGAAAGAGCCGAAAAACAAAAGAACCAAAAGGACGAATCAAATGTAGGATTTTAATTTCTAACGACTAACGTTTGATTTTGTTTGGAGTTTTGTTTTGGAGTTTTGTTTTGCAGGAATTACATCACTTTAAGACTCCAAGTCCTAAGTCATAGAGTATGTTCTAGGACTGTTTGGTTCAAATGTAATTTTGTATTTATTGGATCTTTCACGCAAAGAAAATCAATGTTTTGGTGATGACATTGAATTTCGATTTTTTGGTTTAAGATGAGTGACTTGAGCGTTTTATGTATTTTTGGGTTTTGTCACGAAATTGCCAAAGGGGGAGATTGTTACGGCTTTTTGGTGTTGGCATATTTCGTGAGTCAAGTCAGTGAGTTGAGTCGGAGTCTTAAAGGGATCAAATTGTCAATCAGCAATCAAAGACTTAGAGAAGATTCAACAAGAGCTCAAGTTGACACTCAGTGTCTTGAGTCTTGAAGATTGAAGATGAAGAATTGTGGATCAGTTACATCAATCTCAAGAAGAAAGTATTCAAAAGGATCAGGTATGTTTAACTAAATAATTTTGGTGATCCGAATACTTTCTTATAGTGTAGAAACACTTGGATGAATTTTTAATTGCATAAAAATCAAAAACTGGACATGGGACATGTTCAGGATCCGGATCAGACAATCCAATCCGGATCCCGAAGGGTGGTTGTTCATTGGCAAATTCAATCCGGATCAAAGGCCAATTCCGATCCGGATCCCGAACATGGGATTTTGCTGAATTGTATGAACGATCCGGATCGGGCTTTGCAATCCGGATCCCGAACCCTGTTTTTCTGGAATTGTCTATCACGTTACGACGATCCGGATCACAGTAAATCCGATCCGGATCGCCGTCCTGAAAAATTCCAGATAAGGTAAGTTTTTGATTCTTATCTCTTTCCAAAGGTTTCTAACCTATAAATAGACACTTAGGGTTTCTCAAGAACGTGGGACAAATACCGATCAATTTATAAAACACTTGAGAGCAACCCTAGAGGCTAGGTTTTTATCGTTCTTCTTTATAGCCTCTTTTAGGTCAATTCGATGGTTCTTTCAAGAACATATCTTTTGTCGAATTGATCTAATCTTTGCTTAGAGATTTCTCCCATGGATCTTCATTGATAATCTAAGCAAAGGATCACCATCGAAGCCAATATTCTTACCGGCTGAGTTTGCGTCGTGGATTCGACGTGGCATCGTGGATTCGGTGTGCTAAAGGCATTTCGTGGATTCGAAACGTGTGCTCGTGGATTCGAGTGGCGTTTGTGGATTCGAACGTGTGCAGTGGACGTGCAATCGGTGAGCACAAGGTCCGAAGAAGTTGAAGGAGGGGTTTGAGTCCGTGGAGTCGGTAATCACCTTGTTATTCTTCTTTTCTTAGTGGATTGTTATTGCGTGTTGGTCCCGTGGTTTTTCTCCTGGATTGGAGTTTCCACGTAAATCTCGGTGTGCTGTTTTTTTTATTTCCGCATTGATTTTTATTTTGCACTGAGATTTGATTTTTAAATATTACACCTATTCACCCCCCTCTAGGTGTTTGATAGTACCTATTTAGATCCTTGTGGATCCTAATAACTCTACACACTTTACCGGTAAAGTACACCACTGCGGGGGATCAGCCCGCTAGTGTACGTGAAAGAACAGCTGGCTCTGTGGCGATCATAATGCTGATGCTCAAGCTCGTGGTCTAAAGACCAACACTCAACATAAAGTCGAAAAATCCCTGTCGGGATGCTGAAGCTGTAATAATCATGCTATAAACCAATCTGAATGACAAGAACTATAACTGAACTGAATAGCAGAAAAGTACCCCTATTCTATCATGCAACATAGCATAGGAAATGCTAGCATAACAAGGCTGATGACAAGCAAGCATGGTATATATCAAGATGTGTCAATATACATACTAAATGCTGAGTATGGAATCATGGCAAGAACTGAACTGCAAGATCGATGCTACATAGCTGTACATAAAGAATGCTGGAATCAAAACAATTAGAAAGGCTCAAGCATTGGTTCAGGGCTACACCAAAAACAGGGGTCCGACCTACCACGGCACCCCATAGGGCCAACCTGATAAAGCCCGGACCGAAGATAAACCCACCTCAATGTAGATGATCACGGTGGCTGCTGGATGGCTCGCAAGCTGGCGGCTGACTGCTGGGACCTGAATCATATGCACAGGTCAGAAAATAGACTCTCACACATACCCAACCCACTGACACACTGTGTGCAAACAAGCTAAACGGAGAACTTTGCTGAAGTCCCGGGATCTTCCGAAATTTTCGAAAATCCGCCAATAGATCCACTATGACCCAATCTGTGCTGAACAATAACCAAAACTCGTGAAACTTCACGTGCTGCCCAAAAGTGTCCAACTTAAGACATTTAGGCCCAAACATCAGACTCTGGGTAATCCTGTGCACCGGCAGTATCATAACCACTGAAACACTTCCGGGAAGCCCATTTTGGCTCCGGAAGTTGTAAACTAAGAACTAAAATCACCGGGCTCTTTGGAACAGCACCGGGAACAGCCAGGGATACCTGACATCACAAATTAATCACTGAAATTTCTCGAACTGCGTGATTAATGCCGTATCGCCGTTAAATCGACGATTTTGCCGGTTTACGGTTCGGGATCCAATTCCCGCTCAACGAAAAGCATCGAACCTCCAACAAAAGGTTTAGAGACCACGTGCACGCTGTCTACAGCAGCCTACCAGGCTACAATTACCAATTGACCCCTAGGGTTTTACCAAATTGCATAAAAACATGCAATTTCATGCCTTTTTCACTTGCATTTAATTTCGGAGTGCTATTTTAACGAACCAACACCACCAGTAGGTGGCCCTTGACTTGCTGGACACCGTGCTCACCATTTGGTAGCAGCACGAACCCGAGGAAAACTTTGGGCCAACAATTTCAATACATAAAGGCTCAAAATTCCACATTTAATACCTACACTCGACCAAACCCAATTTTAGGGTGAGCATCCCGCTTAGTAGATCGAAAGGACTCAGAGGCTCACCAACTAGGCGTCGCGAGGAAACCGAAAACATCGCCGGAGCAACATGGCTCAAAACCCAAGCTTATAGAGCTCGGTTTGCTAGATCTACTAAACTACTCAGTCATTTGCTGAAGTAGAGTGAGCATCAAGCTCAGGAGAGTGCGAGGAGGCTATTGGTACTTTTCTAGATGCTAGCTTGCTGCTTAACAAAATTTCGGCCCATTGGGGTATTCCATCAAACAACTAGTGTGCATAATTTCTAAACATGCAACCAACCTAACCCAAACAGCAACTCTCCAACCGTGGGTTCCTGAGTGAAATGGACAGCACCATAAGCTTCCCATTGAAGCTTTAGGAAGTTCTGGGCAAGTCATGCCCGTCGGCGATCGCCAGACGGTCGGCCGCCACTAATAGCCGCGAGCTCCCCATGGCCATTAATGGTGATTTCCTATTAATGGGCACTGGGCCACAAGAACAGCACCTGAAGGTGCTACCCGACTCCACGAAGCTCACTGGACGCATGGACGGCGACGAGACCCGGTGGCGGCGGCGGCGGAGCAATCTTGGCCAGAACAAGCACTAATAATGGTGACCCACACCCGAGCTGCATGGGTCTCATGCAAAGACCTCCTTGGGTCCCTCTCAACCAAGGGACGACAACTGGAGCCTTGGCCGGCGACGAAAAGCGGCGCCGGCGCCGGAGCAAGGTGCTCGGCCGGAGCAAGGTTAGCCCGAAACTAGGGCTCGGATCTGCGAAGCGCACCCTAATCTAAATGCCCTAAAACTTCATGGGAAGGTTCTCTAGGCCCTACAGAAGGTGCCCATCATCTTGGTTTGGAAAAAGAGTCATCGAGTGCGGCGTACGGCTTGGGCGGAGCTTACAAGCATTCCGGCGGGTGCAACTTCCCCGCCGGCGACCGGGAGCACCACAAGGGTCGGGGTTCGGCTGGGAGGTTCACCAAGAGGTGAAGAAGGTGCTTAGGGTGTCTAAGTATCAGGAAAAACAAAGAAAAGGGGAACCTTACCTTATCGGATCCGAGGAAGAGGATTGGTGGCTCCAGCGGCGCGCGACCGCGGCGGTGCACCAGCCCACCTCGACCTGTCTTCTGGGTGTAGAAAATGACCGCAGAGTCCCCAAAAATATTCCAATGGACTAATGTTGCCTCCCACCAACCCGAGATCAAGACAAGGTTGCCTTCTCCTTGGTTTTCCCGGCGACGGGGAGGGGCGGCCGGTAGCGCAGGAGCTCGGGAAACCTCACAGAGGAGTCGTAGGGGTCGAGGGTGGAGGCTACGGTTACAACAAGGAAGCGACTAGGGTTCTTGATGCAACACCAAGTTGCAATAAAACTTGGCAACAAAATGCAAATAAGTCCCTCTACAGTAAGTATTTAGGCCTGGGTCCCTGCTTGTAGAACCAAATCGCAGAGAAATCCCTCCTCCATAAGTTTGGATCCATTTGACACATAAAATAAAGGGACTTTTCGCAAAATAGTGCAAATTTTCAAATATTTCACGCTTTTCAAGACGATCGAGTCGTCAAACTGAAAAACGGACACCACCACGACGTCCGGCTCGACGAAACCTATCAGGTAGCGATTTTGGTTCGCTAAAATTGAGCTTCATGATTTTTAAAATCCATCTTATACTGTAAATTACATAGTTCGGCACACTTTATGATACTTTAGGCTCGTCAAATGCAAATTTCGTCAGCGCCACAGCGCTCAGAACGACGATGCCATTCAAATCGACTACCCGGATCGTCATATTCGGACTCCAGACGGTCGATCGGCCAACGTTGGTCGGCGAGGGAATTAAATCAGGGGCTACTATTCATTGGTACTATTCACTTAAGTCGCAGGTCCCACCCGTAACTTTGCTGATTTCTGGACAATCCGACCGTCGGATCAAAAATCAGTTTATATCATTTTCAATCGGTTTGACTAGACGGTCACACTGACGATTTCAGATTTTCGAGATCAAACTCGGATCTTAAAGGCAGACATAGTGTTCCATAAACTGTGCAATTTGCACACTGGTAGACAACCGCACAGGTCTACTTTTGCATTTTCTCATTCATATTGACATCTGAATTTTTCAAATTCAATTTTGAATTTCTAGATTACTACATTACGTACCTCAGACTTAAACTGAAAGAGAGCCCTATAGGTTGAAAAGATAATATAAACTAATAGAGTTAAAAGACAATTAGGTTAGGTAAAAAGTAACAAGACTAGGTCAAACCTAACCTCTCAATAGGATACATCAAACGATAGTGAACCGGTCCTGCAATTTTGGCTTCAGTAGCTAAATGAACGACCAAGTGTACCATAATGATAAAAAATGAAGGAGGAAAGATTATTTCCAAATGACATAGAGTCTCTGCAATTCGAGATTCCAGTTGCTCAAGTTCGTGTACATCCAAAGTTTTGGAACACAACTTGTTGGGTTTAGGTTAATAAGGATCTAATAGGGGAAAAAACACCTAGAGGGGGGTGAATAGGTGTAAACAATAAACACTCAAAAAATCATTGTGCGATAAAACCCAATGCGGAAAAATAAAAGAACACACAAGATTTTTACGTGGAAAAACTCCAAACCGGAGTAAAAAACCACGGGACCGATAACACGGCGAAATCCACTAGAATTGACACACGTACAAGGTGATATAGCGTACTCACTGACGACTCAACCTCTTACCATACGCTCCTAGTAGATCTTCTCCGCTCGCTCCACGACGCTTCTCGAATCCACGATCCGCGCCCAACGCTGAATCCACAGCGTCCAACGTCGAGTCCACGACGTCCAACCGAATCCACGGTCTTCACCCAATGGCACGCTTCGAATCCACGAACGCACCTCGCTCCGAATCCACGAGAGCGATAACACCTTGAATCCACAAGGCCACGCGAGTCCACGCGCCGATTTTGGGATAAATCGTTGTTTGTTTGGGTGGTGATGATCCGCCGAATACTTAGATTAAAGATAGATCGGAAATACCATCTAAGTATTCATTGATTTGATTCTACTCAAAATGTGAGTATGGAAAACCTAGAATCAAATCAATCAATATAGATGAAGAACCATGAATAGATCTAATGATTTCCGTTCTTCTCTATATATGTGGATTTTTCTTTTCGGCTATCTTTTCTTAACCAGCCGATCTATTGCGGATGCCCTAGAAATGAATGGAAGGGCTATTTATAGGTTAGAAACCCTAGGAAGAATATTCGGATCAAAAACAGCCTTTTCTGGAAAGAAATACCGACGGCGATCCGGATCAGATTTGGCGATCCGGATTGCAGAAGCACAAACCACGATTTCCAGAAAATTGCCTGTTCGGGATCCGGATCGTAGTCCCCGATCCGGATCGTTCATACAGTTTTACCAGAACATCATGTTCGGGATCCGGATTGCAATTCCTGATCCGGATCGAAGAAGCACACAGGTAAAACTAGTGTTCGGGATCCGGATCAGAGAGTGCTGCGATCCGGATTGAACCAGTGTATGAACAAACACCTTTCGGGATCCGGATTGAAAGCCACGATCCGGATCCTGAACATGTCCCATGTCCAGTTTTTGATGAATAAGCAATTAAAACCTCTTCCAGGTGTTTCTACACTATAAGAAGTATTCGGATCATCAAAATTCTTTAGTTAAACGTACCTGATCCTTTTGAATTCTTCTTTCTTGAGATTGAGGTATACGATCCAAAGTTTCTTCATCTTCAATCTTCAAGACTTAATACATTCACGAAATACGCCAACTCAAATTCCGTAACAATCTCCCCCTTTGGCGGTTTCGTGACAAAACACAAATCCACAAAGAAAATTCAAAAAGATATTTTTGTTGCTATCACCATACAACAAAAATTTACAAAAGAGTTCCAGAAATTAAAAACATGAGATAAACTCCTAGAACAGACTCTAGACTTAGACATCTGTAATCTCTGCACACAGAAAACATTCTTGACAAACAAATTCGTTAGATACCTCAAGAATTGGAACATACAAAACCAAATACAGAGATAGAGTTTAGTCTCATCATGACATTTGAAAAAATCAGATATGTGAAAGAAGCATAGTTAAAAACCAACATATCTTCTAAGCAGTTGAAAACCAAATGTCAAAGTATGTTAGTCCAACATCAACTTGTTAGTCATATTACATGCCCAAATAGTTAGTCGAATAGTTAGTATAGAAGCATGTCACAAATCACAAAAGAAAAACCAAAGTTGAGTTGAAGTTCATACTTACCTTGATATCATATTACCTTGATATCATCGATATCATCATGTTCACATCATTCATTGTTCAGAGTTCTTTCTAACTCTCTCACTCTCTCCCCCTTTTTGTCACAAAACAAAGCCAAAACGTAGCATGAGCTACAATATGTAAGGAGAGTAAAGAAAACATAAAGTCCTAATAGTATGCACAAACTGAAAACTAAACTAAAAGAATCGTTAAAAAAAAATCCTGCACAAAAAGAAAAAGTCAGTTTTCAGAATCTGAATCTTCAGAACTTGTGCAACCAATCTTGGACATTATCTTTCGCATCCGCTTGTCCATTGAATTTATCTTCTTCGTGATGGTGATGTGAGCTGCTGTTGATATTTCTAGCTCATTGGTAATCCGCTGTTGTTCCTTCAAAATTTGTTCCTGCTGAATAGACAGCCGTTGCTGTAACTTGAAAATCGAATTCAAAGATGCGTCATCATCTGTGCCAGGTGCTTGATGAGATGGTGATGCAGCCGTGCTTGGGTCAGGCTTCTTCCCAGATGCAGAAGCTTGAGTGACATGTGGCAACTTGTGAAGGGATTTGACAATTGTGGACTCATCTATCATGTTCAGACATTGATGATAGGTTGTAGAGGTGATGTCAACTTGAAATTTCTTTAATATCCTCATTATAATCAGTGGAAAAGGAATTCTTTCGCTGGGGTGAGGATGCTCAACATATCGTGCCATTCTATTCCAGATGATGTACGGGATGTTGATATTCAATGCCGTTGCCTCTGATGGATGTCCGATGAGATATAAGAACAACAATCGTTCCCATCTCACAACCTTCGTCTGCATGTTTGGAAGTATATTGTAACACGTGATGAAGTTTAAGAAGCGATATTCAAGACGAAGTTCTTTAGATCGAACTGATTTTTCGGTTGACTGTGTTCCCTCGAGACAAATTCCTTCGATAACTTTTCGCCATAAAGTATTTGTCAAATTTATCCCTTTCAGGTAGTGGACTCCTTTCTTGCTGGCTTCCATTCCCAAAACCTCGCCAATCAACTGTGGAGTGATTTTGAATCTCGTGCCTTGGATATTCGTGTAGAACTCCATAGGACCGTTTTCAAATTCGCGAAGATGCCGTGCGTTGGTATAGAAGGTCCTCACCAGTGCAGGCAGTAACCGAGAGTTTCTGGGAAGCGACATACTTGAATGAGATTTGCTTGTTCAATCAAAGTACCAAATTCAGGGGAGTGACCTTGTAGAGCCTCAATGTTCACGTGCCTTTCGCCAATGCATTCGCGATGTGCAAACGCTCTAAGACGGTCACTGTTAACAACTACTTCTTCAACACGTGGCGGAGAGTCAGGAGCTATTGGTGGGTCAACCTTGGTCTCCTGTCTCAGTCCAAAACGTCGAGCAAGTCGCTTACGTTTTATAGAGAAAGATGGGGCAGGCATAGGAGCATTCCCAGTGTCCAAGGGAGCTTTTCCTTTTCGTGTTGAGTTAGTCGGCAATACCTCATCATCTTCATCATCTGTTATCATGTCCCAATGAATCTCATTCTCATTCTCTTCAAGTTCAGTGTCACTTATGACATCGACTTCTCCTTTTCTTTGGAGTTTCTTGGCTCTTTTCAACTTATTAGTTGCTCTGGTGAGCACCATTGTAACCAGTAGCAGAATTAACCAGGAGAAGGCCATTGCGTCTAGTGCTTTGAGTTTAAGAAAGTGTCCTGTGAAACCAACTCAAGAACATATGAAAAATTGTCAATTTTGAAAAATTTGAAAACATTGTACCTAGACAATCATAATCATGTAGAGAAGCCAAGAATCAAATTAGTTTTCCAAAAAGAATTTTAAAAATAGATCAATCCATGATTTACAAAAATTCCTCTTTTATGCCCTAAAACCGAATTTTTAGAAATCGAAGCCTAAAAACTCGTTAATCAAGTAAAATCCCAGCATAAAAGCAAAACTAATTGACCCAGAGTTCTTATTTCAAAAGAAATTTGATCAAAAACCATTCACAAACGAAAAAGTTCCAATTTTTCAACTCACGTTTGATGAAAACCATAAAAACTGAGAAAAACCGAGTTTTGATCATGAAAACTTACTTGAATCCGAAGAACTTTGAGTTTTGAAGCACCAAGAAGCAAGAAATCTAGAGAGAGAAACTCTAGAGGCTTGAAAACCAGAGATTAGGGTAAAGAAATCAAGAATCTGTATGTTTCTATATAAAACCCTAGCCGTGATCCGGATCGGCCGAGAATGTGATCCGGATCGGCTACCCGCAGGAAAAATCCTGCGTTCGGGATCCGGATCACTTGTCCCGATCCGGATCGGCTACACCTTTTTCTTCAGAAAAATTTAGAAAAACAATAAAATCCAGAAAAAGTATGTAAGCACTTTACCATGTCAACTTTAAACAAATGGCATCGTTTCATACAACAAGAAATAGATTATGCAAAATCTATCAAAAATATCCAAAAATGAAACGAAAATTTACGAAAGTTAAAACACTTAAAGTTGAACAACTTCAATTACATCTATCCTGATCCTATGTGTAATGTCTTTATCAAATCATCAATTTCAGTAAAGAAAATGAAGTACCAAGATCAATAGATGTTTGAAATCCCAGATAAGTTAGATAATATATCTAGACAATCTGTTGAAGGAGTGGCTCTTTGAGCATCTTTTACTAAAAATCCCACCTTATACCAACCATGAAATACGACTGAGTCAAGTATTTCAATATGAATTTCATCAACAATTTTCAAACAAAAATTTGCTTTTCATTCATGGAGTATCTTTTTCTTTATTTTCTCCATGTGGTGGTAGTTTTCACACTCCTCATTGGGATGTAACTCTTTCCACATCTTTTGAGCATTTCACATTTCATTGACTCCCCCTCAATTGGCTATCAATTATTTAATATATAAGGTATTCAACCAAACCATTGATCTCGAATTCATACTCGACTAAGCAATCAAATATGATAATGACTATACCAAGAGATCATTGAGAGAGAAATTGACTTTGATCACTTAAAAGATGGTTTAATTAACGTAAATGATCATTGCAACATTGAAATATTATGACATCAAAAACATAATAAATTTCTAAATGCATAAAAGGATGCAATTAAAGTCAATTATGATTTATGCTCAATTAGTGTGCTATGTACAGAACATAGATAAAGAACAAAACAAAAAAAGAACAAAAACAAAACCTAATCTAAGCAAAGGTTTCAAAAGAGTTTATTTCAAGGAAAGCATGCCAATTGCTTTACGCAAGTGAATAAAACGTTTTTGATCCAAAGGTTTTGTCAAGATGTCGGCTAATTGATCCTCAGTTGAAATATATGACAGTTGAAGAATGTTTGATTCAACTAGCTCTCTAAGAAAATGATATCTAAGTTCAATATGTTTTGTTCTAGAGTGCAACACAGGGTTTTTAGAAATGTTAATAGCACTAGTGTTGTCACATAAAATGGTTACCGAAGATGTTGAAATTCGGAAATCGCTCAACACGCTCTTCATCCAAATCAATTGGGTTGAACAACTTCCTGCAGAAATGTACTCCGCTTCGGCAGTCGAGAGTGCTATGCAGTTCTGCTTTTTACTGTGCCATGCAACAAGGCAGTGGCCGAGATAGAAGCATGCACCACTCGTGCTTTTCCGGTCATCCACCGATCCAGCCCAATCGGCATCTGAGTATCCAACAATATCCAAAGTCGTTCCCATAGGATACCAAATTCCGAAATTGATTGTACCTTTGATATACCGGATGATCCGTTTCACCGCTTTCAGGTGAACCTCCTTCGGTGCTGATTGATATCTCGCACAAATCCCAACACTGAAGGATATATCCGGGCGACTAGCCGTGAGATATAGTAGACTTCCAATCATACTGCGGTACAGTTTCTCGTCTACATTCTCACTTTGTGATTCACTTCCAAGTCCCTTATGGCTAGTTCCCATTGGAGTCGGAAAATCTTTAGAATTTTCGAGATCAAACTTTTTGACCAACTCCAGTGCATACTTGGATTGACACAAGTGAATTCCTTCATCGTTTTGCTTAACTTGTAATCCAAGAAAATAATTCAATTCGCCCATCATGGACATCTCAAATTCGCTTTCCATGGTCTCCGCGAATTTAGAAGCATCATTATCTCTCGTTGCTCCAAAAACAATGTCATCGACATAGATTTGAGCAACTATGAAATTGTTTTGATAATGCTTCACAAAGAGAGTCCTGTCAGCTCCCCCTCGAGTGTAGCCCTTTTCCAAAAGGTGCTTTGTCAACCTTTCGTACCATGCTCGCGGTGCTTGTTTCAGACCGTAAAGAGCCTTTTTCAGTCGAAAAACATGGTTAGGTAGTTTATGATCCACAAAACCTTTCGGTTGAGCTACATAAACTTCCTCATTTAAAAATCCATTTAAAAAGGCGCTCTTAACGTCCATTTGAAATAATCTGATTTTAAAATGACAAGCGATCGCAAACAATATACGAATGGACTCGAGTCTAGCTACAGGGGCGAAGGTTTCATCAAAGTCTATACCTTCTACTTGAGAATAGCCTTGAGCAACTAACCTTGCTTTGTTCCTGATGATAGTACCTTCTTCGTTTTTCTTGTTCTTGAAGATCCATTTGGTACCTATCACATTGTGTTGCTTCGGAGGCTTCGTCAGTTCCCAGACTTTGTTTCGCTCGAATTGATGGAGCTCTTCCTGCATTGCTTTAATCCAATAATCATCTTGGAGAGCTTCATCAACATTCTTTGGTTCGATTTGAGATACATAGCATGCAAATCCGCAAACCAATTGTCTCCGTGTTCTAACTCCTTCTTGTGGATCTCCAATTATGTTCGATTCAGGGTGATCCTTGGAGATGCGTAACGTTTGAGGTAGAGGAGTAGGCGGAGGTACACGAGATGATTCCTGCACATCAGATAAGCTTGAAGAACCGTTAGATGCATCAACATTATTATCGAAAGAATTGTTAGAAGAAGATGCATTAGCAGGTGTATCATCATCAAGAGAGATATCGAGGGTAGATTTTTCAGATTCAAAATGAAAAGCTTCATCTACCTTAACATTTATCGATTCTACGATCGTCTTAGATTCTAAGTTAAAAACTCGATATGCTCTGCTGTTTGTAGAATAACCTAAGAAAATCCCTTCGTCACTTCGAGAGTCAAATTTTCCAAGATTCTCACGATCACGTAAAATAAAACACCGACTCCCAAAGATGCGAAAATATTTGATGTTAGGTTTTCTACAAAACCAAAGTTCATATGGTGTATTCAATGTCCCCGGGCGCAAATACACGCGATTGATAACATAAACAGCAGTGTTTACCGCTTCAGCCCAAAAATAAAAAGGTAAGTTCCGGCTGTGAAGCATAACACGTGCCATTTCCTGTACGACCCTGTTTTTGCGCTCGACTACACCATTTTGTTGAGGTGTGTAAGGTGCGGAGAATTCATGTTTAATGCCATTAGAAGTGCAAAAATCAATGAATTTGGAATTTATGAATTCACCACCTCTATCACTCCTAACTCGAGTAATCCTATCATTCTTTTCTATCATAATACGATTGCAGATTTCGAGAAAAGAATCAAAAGTATCAGCTTTTTCTTTTAAGAAGGCTACCCAAGTATATCTAGAAAAGTCATCAACCAACAAGAAAATATACCATTTACCTCCCAGAGATGGTTGACGAGTTGGCCCCATTAAGTCCATATGCAAAAGTTCCAAAGGCCGTTTTGTACCTATGTGGTTCAAATTCTTGTGTGCAGTCCTAGACTGTTTTCCCTTTTGGCAACCGCCACACACAAGGTTTTGTTCAAAAGAAAGTTTTGGAACCCCCTTGACCACATCTTTATTTGAAATTCTAGAAAGTTCCTTAAAGTTTATGTGACCTAGCCTTTCATGCCAAAGTGTTTCATTTTTCAAAGATGCTAGGTTACATTTTTCAGAAATCTTAGAAGGAACTACATAACAGTTGTTTTCTGATCTAACCCCCTTTAAAAAGAAAGCATGGTTCATGTCAGTTACAGTGCATTTATCAGATGAAAAATTAACTGAATAACCACTATCACACAGTTGACTTATGCTTATGAGGTTAGTCTTAAGGCCATGAACAAATAATACATTATCTAGAACCGGGCCATCTGGAATAGCTACCGTTCCCTTTCCAACAATTTTGGAAGACCGACCATCTCCGAAAACAACAAGTCCTCCGGAGTTTTTCTCAAATGTTTGAAAACAGTTTTTATCGCCGGTCATATGACGGGAACACCCGCTATCCAGGTACCAAGACGAACTATCATATGCATGCAAGGAAACATTGGTAGCAAGACAGGGAAAGATTTCACCTTTGCGCACCCAAACCTTTTTGAAGTGCGTCGGTAATGGTCGTGAAGTTGATTTCCTAGGTGAGAGCGTCTTGCTTGAAGAATTGCTGCTCCTTGATGATGTCGTCTTGAGCGGTGTACTACCAAGGCTCTTTTCTTTCAATGATTGCAGTTGTTTTCGAGGAATAGCCCTTTTGGTAGTCATTGCAAGATGTGCTTGAGGTGTGCGTTTGGCTTCCGTCTTGCAATTTCTTCTTATGTGCCCTGAAATGCCACAACGAAAACATACCTTGGTTCTTGTCGATTCCGAGGAAGATGTAGTAGGTTGTTGTCGTTGCTTGTCGTGAACACCGGTGTCGGAGGAGGAGATACCGACTGAGGCACAAATACTGTACCACTCGAACTTGGAATGTCTCCAGTTTGAGTGTATCCGAGGCCGAACTTATTTCTTTGACCGAGACCAAGAAGTCTGTCCAACTTACTCCTTCCAGAAGAAAATCTCTGTAAGTCATCCTTTAGTTGGCGTATGGTCTCCGTCATTTCCAATTTTTCCTGTCGAGCCTCGCCGTTGAGCTTCAAGAAGTAATTCGCTTTGTTCACCATATCCATATAATTCTTCTCGAATTGCTCATTGGACTCTTGAAGGGAAACATTTGTCTTAATCAGATTGTCCCTTTCCACTTCAAGATCGGTTGAGATAGAGGTTACCCTTTTTACTTCATCTTCAAGATCCTGTAATCTCTCTTTCAACCCCTTGTTTTGTTTAGCCAGTTTCTTTGAATCCCTCAAAAGCTTATGGTAGGCTAAAACAAAATCTTCACCTTCCGAATCATCTGATTCATCGTCCGTTGCAATCTTTTCAACAGTGGAGTTGGACAGTGAGTCGGATGTACTTGCCATTAAGCACATGAAGGGAGAAGATGTGGTGGACGCGTGGAAAGCTGTCGCGTTGTCTTCTTCATCACTTGACGATGACTCATTTGACGTGGAGTTGTCATCCCAAGTAACTACTTGCATCGCTTTCTTCTTAGCCGGATTCTTGTTGGGACATTCCGTTGCAATGTGGCCGTAGCCTCGACATTTGAAACACTGAACTTGTCCCTCAGAACTTTTCTTATCCTTTGAGAAGTTCTCTTGCTTTCTTGACTTGTGACTTGAAGTACCCTTGCCTTTCTTCGACTTTCCGAAGGATTGAGGTTTGCTTGAATTTCCCCTTCGGAAGTTGCGGCGAAACTTCCTTGTCAAGAGAGCGAGCTGCTTCTCAAAGTCCTCCATAGAAATGTTCTCGTCGTCGTCCGAGGAGGATGAATCCGCGTCTTCTTCTTTAGTTGATTTCAATGCGTAACCTGAAGACTTAGAAGAGGATGCCTTTCCAGAAGAATAGTTAGTAGGAAAAGTCATTTCATAAGTTTGTAAAGCACCTACTAATTCTTCTACACGCATTTCGTCCGGGTGTTTAATTGTTTCAATGGCTGCGACCTTCGGGCGAAATCGTTCAGGAAGAGTTCTTAGAATTTTTCTTACAACTTTAAATTCTGGAATCTTCTCTCCCAAGTTAGCACATGAGTTCACGATGTCTTGCAATCGTGTGTAATAGTCAGTGAAGGATTCATTCTCTGCCATAGAGATAGAGTCAAACTTGCTCGTGAGCATTTGCAGTTTCTGAATCTTCACTAAGTTAGTTCCCTCATGCGTAACTTGAAGAACATCCCAGATTTCTTTCGCAGTCTCACATGCCGAGACGCGAGAGAACTCAGTTTGTGACAAAGCATTAAATAGAGCATTAATCCCTTTGCCATTGTAAGAAGATAAGTCTATCTCTTCCTTGGTCCATTTCGACCTAGGTTTTAAGGTGCGAACATCATCTAAAATTTCAGTTGGATTAGACCATCCTAATTCAATTGATTGCCACACCCTTTCGTCGATGGAAATTAAGAAAGCTTTCATCCGTACTTTCCAGTACGCATAATTAGTTCCATCAAAGAAAGGGGGTCGATTGATGTTTCCACCTTCAACCATTGTTTACAACCCTATTCCCGCTCTGATACCACTTGTTGGGTTTAGGTAATGGATCTAAATAGGGAAAAACACCTAGAGGGGGGTTAGGGTAAACAATAAACACTCAAATCATTGTGCTAAAAGGTGTGCGGGGCATAAAAGGACACAAGATTTTTACGTGGACTTAAATTGGATCACGTGGGTGATCTGGGACCCCATCGGTTGTTTAGAGGTGTTTGCGCGCGAAACGGATATTGTGATTGGGCTCGGCGCGAGATTTGGACCAAGAATACTCTTCCGGGGGCTTTCGGCAATTTTTAGAGTGAGAATTTGGCAAAACGGACCTCGTTTTTGGAATCAGCGCGCGAAAACGGTCAAGATGGGCTATTTGCTTGCTAATTTGGAGCCTGCGGGTACTGTTCACGCCGGAACAGTGTTTCCGGCGATCGCCGGCGGCGTTTGGGCGCGCGGCGGGCAGCGGCGGAAGGCGCGGAGGCGGCGGGCAGGCGACTAGCGGCCGCGGGCAGGCGCTGAGGGCGCGGGCAGGGGCGCGGTCCACCGCGGGGGTCGTGCACCGGAGGCGGCCACGTGGCGCTTCTGGTTGGCCGGCGCAGCAGGCGCGGTCCACGGAGTTTGGGCCCGGGTGCACGGTGACCGAGTGGACACGTGGCAGGTGGTTATTGGTTCGGTGTGGTGCGCCCGGTCCACGCAACTGGCGGAGACGGTGACCGGGGCAGGTGGCCGTACGCCCGGGTCAGCCGGCGACGTGCGCGGTGCACGGCGCACCGTGCGCGGTGCACGGCCTGTCGGGGCCACGTGGCGCGCCACCGTTGGCTGGTGCAGGTGCGCCGGGTGCAGCGGGGCCTGGGGGAGTGCTGGGCTGGGCTGTGCGGTGGCCGGGCCGCACTGTGCGCGCCCGGAAATCCTTGGGCCGGGCCGCACTGTAGCCGCCCGAAATGGGCCTGGGCGTAGGCGCCCGAATGTGGGACTTGGGGAATTATTTGATTTGTTTTTCAGCCTTTATAAATGTGCAATCCGAGCCTCCTTCTTTCCCTTTTTCTCCCAAACCGAGCCTCTTCAGCCCAAGCACATTTCTAGCAAAAATCTTCATCTCTAAGTCCTTGATCTCCCTGCCAAGTTTCAAGAGTTTTGGAGGCACGAATCCCGAGGTTCCCCATTTTACGGTGCGGCGCGACGTTGCTTCCTAGTGTTCTTCTTCGGCGCAGCGATCGTATTTTTGCTCCCCTGGGCTACCCCGACATCATTTTCCTGTGATTCTTGCACCAGTGGACTCCTAAGAGGTAGGACTTCATCTTTCGTTTTGGTCGCGCTTTCCCGTTTCGAGGTTTTGGCACGGATTTCGAGGCAACAAGTGACCCCTTTTTCTGTATGGAATTCCTTGACAGCAGCGGAGTGTTTCGGCCATATCTTTGCGCACGAGCGTCCGACGGAAACGAGCTTATACAACTTTTTCATCTACGGATCGCAAGGAACGCGCTCGTATTTTTATTGGATTTTTGTGAATTTTACTTCGAGGTGAAAATTAATGATTTCTCTGTGAACAGTAATCAGTCCTTAATCCAGATTAGTGTATGAGAGTGCCCTCTTGCCGAATTTTTATCTTGACTTACCGAACTCCGATTTGGGCGTGCAAGGTACCGTTTCGAAGCTATCGACGCAAGGATCGCCGTGATATTTTTATTGGAATTTTCTGGACATTTCTGCAGGTGATAATTTGACAGTTTGGTACTCGTGATTGTATGTGGTATTTAGTGCTGAATTTGGGAGTCTAGTGTAATTAGTGGACTTCTTGATGTACCAGGAATGTTGCGGGTGTGCTAAAATTGTGGGAGCAAGGATTTGGAATTTTGGTATTTTCTGACTGTACGAGTTTGGACAGTTGCGCTTCAGGTGGGTGGTTGTTGTACTCCTCTCCTTTGTTATGCCCACTAGGAATATCAGAGTACCCCTGATTTGATGATGCTAAATGTGTTGATTGGTAGACTTGCATGCTTTAGGGATTAATTATTGGTTATCTGATCCGCGAAAATTATTGTTAGATTGATCATTTGTTTAAATCGCTTAAGTTCTGGACTGTATGCTTAGAGACAAATGATAATATTTGAGGACTGCAAAACTGATGATTGTTCATATGAGACTGTCACCCTAGCTTTATTCTCTAAATTGATTATTCTTGGAAATTGGACAAATATTGGAACACTGCATGATTAAATTGGTCACATAATTATTGTCATCTTTTACTGCTACACTATTTTGGGACTTGACTTAGGAGAAACCATGCTTTTCTCTTTTCTTCTTTCATTGTTGGCACTAGCGGCTTAATCGCTCAGGTTCGAGCGTATGTTGGACAGTGTAGGCAGGTATTGGGGATTTGGGACAGGTTGAGTTGTCAGGGTGTTGCGGCGACCACGGATCTTGGGTGGTTGACCGGATTGTTTCTATTGCATCAGATTGGGTGTTTTGGGGATCGGGCTTACTTTAGTGGAGGGTTGTTCCCACTTCTTTGAGTCTCGATCCAGTCCTGCTATTATGAGACAGTGGTTACAGAGATGGTTGATACAGTGATATTTTACTCGTGTGGGTCGCTCCCCTCGAGTGCCACTCCGGAGTAGGCTTTCCACGGTGTGAGCGCCGGGCACCATGCTGGTTTCTTGAGTTCCACGGTGTGAGCGCCGGGCACCATGCTGGTTTCTTGAGTTCGACAGCAGAGCAGGCAGTGCCAGTGTTCACTGGCTGTCAGATTGGGTCTTTATGACAGGCTACTTGATTCTGATGCATCACTTTTCCCATCCTTATTGGTTGGTCATATAGAGGCATATTAGGGATAGCACTTTATCAGTTGCTTTATTTATCTGCATCCCCTTTCTTTTCCTTTCCCTTTTCGCCTCTGAGCACCTGGTGGGCATATCTGAGCTGAGGCTTTACCCACTAGGGGAGGCTACTGTTTATAGTAGTACTTACCCCCATTGTTTTTCTTGTTTCTTTCTTTTCCCTTGTTTTGCAGAGTCCTCAGTGGGAGTTGCTGGGCCGTCAGCAACTGATCGAGGTAAGCGAATTGCGGACTAGATAGAGAGCCACCGAGGGTCGTAGCTGGAGATTTTTGGGTACCAGGACTTCTCAGACAGTGTTTTGTATTTCTTTTTGGGGACTGGCTTCTGCCAGCTGTTTGTATTATAGTTGTGAGCTGGGAGAGACATATGTATTTTATTTTACTGTTGTACCTTTTACTTCCAGCATCTGTCTGAGATACAGTAGTTTTATTTCAGCTCTGATTATTATGCTCTTTTATTATTTTTATTTATCTGAGCAGGTTACCGACGCTTCGTGTATGTGGGAAATGCCGCATGCACGGCGGATCTGTGGACGGGCCCGGGTTCTGGTTTACACCCGGGGCGTGACAGTTTAGGTTAATAAGGATCTAATAGGGGAAAAAACACCTAGAGGGGGGTGAATAGGTGTAAACAATAAACACTCAAAAAATCATTGTGCGATAAAACCCAATGCGGAAAAATAAAAGAACACACAAGATTTTTACGTGGAAAAACTCCAAACCGGAGTAAAAAACCACGGGACCGATAACACGGCGAAATCCACTAGAATTGACACACGTACAAGGTGATATAGCGTACTCACTGACGACTCAACCTCTTACCATACGCTCCTAGTAGATCTTCTCCGCTCGCTCCACGACGCTTCTCGAATCCACGATCCGCGCCCAACGCTGAATCCACAGCGTCCAACGTCGAGTCCACGACGTCCAACCGAATCCACGGTCTTCACCCAATGGCACGCTTCGAATCCACGAACGTACCTCGCTCCGAATCCACGAGAGCGGTTGCACCTTGAATCCACAAGGCCACGCGAGTCCACGCGCCGATTTTGGGTAAATCGTTGTTTGTTTGGGTGGTGATGATCCGCCGAATACTTAGATTAAAGATAGATCGGAAATACCATCTAAGTATTCATTGATTTGATTCTACTCAAAATGTGAGTATGGAAAACCTAGAATCAAATCAATCAATATAGATGAAGAACCATAGAATAGATCTATTGATTTCCTTTCTTCTCTATATATGTGGATTTTTCTTTTCGGCTATCTTTTCTTAACCAGCCGATCTATTGCGGATGCCCTAGAAATGAAATAAGGGCTATTTATAGGTTAGAAACCCTAGGAAGAATATTCGGATCAAAAACAGCCTTTTCTGGAAAGAAATCCCGACGGCGATCCGGATTGGATTTGGCGATCCGGATTGCAGAAGCACAAACCACGATTTCCAGAAAATTGCCTGTTCGGGATCCGGATCGTAGTCCCCGATCCGGATCGTTCATACAGTTTTACCAGAACATCATGTTCGGGATCCGGATTGCAATTCCTGATCCGGATCGAAGAAGCACACAGGTAAAACTAGTGTTCGGGATCCGGATCAGAGAGTGCTGCGATCCGGATTGAACCAGTGTGTGAACAAACACCTTTCGGGATCCGGATTGAAAGCCACGATCCGGATCCTGAACATGTCCCATGTCCAGTTTTTGATGAATAAGCAATTAAAACCTCTTCCAGGTGTTTCTACACTATAAGAAGTATTCGGATCATCAAAATTCTTTAGTTAAACGTACCTGATCCTTTTGAATTCTTCTTTCTTGAGATTGAGGTATACGATCCGAAGTTTCTTCATCTTCAATCTTCAAGACATATTACATTCACGAAATACGCCAACTCAAATTCCGTAACACAACTCACGAAAGAAACAACATAAGTCGATTAGAGGTGCAACTACTCTCTTCGGTAAAACCCCACGCAATGCTATCAGAAGAATTTGTTGCATTAAAACATGACAATCATGACTCTTTAAACCTATAATTTTGCATTCCTTGAGCTGAATACAGCGTGATAGATTAGATGAGTAGCCATCCGGCACTTTCACATTTTTCAAAATTTTTAAAAACTCGTCCTTTTCTTTCAGAGACATTGTGAAGCAACTCGATGGTAAAAAAATTTTATCTAGTCCAACACTTTGAGGATGAAGCTCAGGTCGTAATCCCATATCTTTTAAATCAAGGCGTGTCTTCAAATTGTCCTTTGTTTTGCCATCCAAATTCAATAATGTGCCAAGAGTATTATCGCAAATATTTTTTTCAACATGCATCACATCGAAATTGTGACGATGGTGTTCCCAATAAAGTAGCATAAAGAATATACTCTTTTTCTTCCATGGTTGAAACTCCACATTTTCATTTCTTTTCCTTTTTCTTTTTGACATATTAATATGCTTACCAAAGTTACATTCAATGTGTTGAGTGTGCTCCAAAACTTCAGTTCCAAATAACATGTTAGGTGCCAACTCCTTTTCTTGAGTGCCATCGAATGATATCCTATCTTTTCGAAATCTATGGTTCTTCTGTAAGAATCACCTATGACCCATAAAGCAATATTTGCCACCGTATTTTAACCATCGAGAGCGAGTATCGTAATTACAAGAAGGACAAGAAAGAGGACCCTTGGTGCTCCACCCAGATAAGTCACCATACGCAGGAAAGTCATTGATTGTCCACAATAATGCAGCACACATACAAAAATTCTCTCCGATAGATGCATCGTATGTATCAAGGCCGAGCTCCCATAATTGTACCAATCCTCGATCAAAGGTCGTTGCAAAAATACATCTGTCACGCCCCGGGGGTAACCAGAACCCGGGCCCGCCAACAGATCCGCCGTGTACACAGAATTTTCCATGTACACGAAGCGCTGGTAACCTGCTCAGACAGATA
Source organism: Tillandsia fasciculata (assembly GCA_029168755.2). Lineage (NCBI taxonomy): Eukaryota > Viridiplantae > Streptophyta > Magnoliopsida > Poales > Bromeliaceae > Tillandsia > Tillandsia fasciculata. Next base: position 189,311 of record JAQOTM010000365.1, on the reverse strand, counting down.
ATATACAATAGAAGAGCATAACAGAGCTGAACTAATAGAACTAACAGTAATCTCAGACTGAAATAAACTGTAAACTGAAATAAAAGTACAATATACTCCCAGCTCACCATAAATAATACAACCAGCTGGCCACAGCCAGACCCAAAAGTAAACTAATAAAGTCTGAGATACAAAAGGGGAGTACAGTAATAGTCTAGCTAAACTCTCGCTCGGGGTAGACGATCTAGCTAGTCGGCGATCCTCTTACCTCGATCTGCCGCTGAAGGCCCAGCAGCTCCCACAGTCGACTCTGCAAAACAAAGGGGGAAAAAGAACAAGAAACAACAATGGGGGTGAGAACTACTAGATAAACCAGTAGCCTCCCCTAGTGGGTAAAAACCTCTGATGCTGACGCACCCACTAGGAATAAAGAGGCAAAAAGGAAAGAACAGTGGTATGCAATAAAGACTGCTGAAAAGAAACTACCACTACTATGCCTCTAAATGCAGTGCCAAAAGATGACTGTATAGATGCAACTATAAAGCTGACTGCCCAAAGAAAACCCAATCAGAGGGCCAGGAAATACTGGCACTGCCTGCTCTGTCATCACTCACAACTCACCAACTGACCGGCACCCATCACGGTCTAAAAGCCTACTCCGGAGTGGCACTCGAGGGGAGCGACCCACACGAGTAAAGTATCTCTGTATCAATCATCTCTGTAACCGATGTCTCACAATAGCAGGACTGGATCATGACCATGATCAAAGTGGGAATACTCCATCCACTAATGCAACCCCGATCCCCAATCTGGTGTGATAATAACACCCGGTCAACCGCCCAAAATCCGCGGTTACCGCTGAACCCATAGACCCCAATCTGATAAAGTAAAAACATCTGGTCAACCGCCTAACATCCGCGGTTGCCACTATGCCCCACAATCCCCTAAGACATGTCCAAACTGTCCCAAGCAATACTATCTCCAAAATCCCGATCAGACTCGAGCATCATGCATCGATAGAGAAGAATAACAATAACAGATGTTTTCTCCTAAGTCAAATCCCATAATATCGTGCTGCAATAAAATAGTGGCTTAACTAGTTGTCCAATGAGCATGCAAGTGTTCTCTTTTAAAAACATTTAGAAAGGAACTAAGTTTCATGTGAAGAATACTTTTAGAACTATTTTAAAAATATTGTTGGGTTACTAAATTGCATGCGGTTCACGATATAGCAATTGTCCAATTTCCTTGTCCCAGATTTATCACATAGAAGCTACTAAATTAATTTAGGGGCCAAATGCAATAGGTTCATACACCACAAGTTATCTATCACATGTATAATTGGGAACTCTTTTATTCCTAGTGTGCAAATCAACAAAGAGGGATACGCAACCACCCACCTCGAAAAGCGTGTACAATGTACCCAGAAAATACCCGCTGTCCTCTAAACACACCGTCAGCTGCAACAATATCCTACAACATCACATAAGTGTACACGGTGTAAAAATTACAAGTTCCAAACACACATTTGCTGTTTTAAAAATCAGCACGCAAAACGAGGAATTTCACCTCTGTCCCGAGCTCCTAAAATCCCAGAAAAATCACGGTTGCGTTCCTCGCGAAAAATCGCCCAAAATCGACTCTTGAATCGCCTCGATCCGATATTCCTACGCTGAGAAACAAATCGACGAAGTTGCCGCTGTCCAAAATCCAAACAGCAACATGGGGTGTCAAATCACCTCGGGAATCGTGCCAAGAAATCGGAATCCGGAGAAACCATCAACACGGAAAACGAAGCCCTACCTCTTAGGAACACAATGGGGAAGAAATCGTCGAAATCGGACTCCTGTGCTGCGCAGGGGACTCCCCGGACTGAAATGCGACGATAACGGGCCGGAATGGGGGAAAACCGAGGCACACTGTAAAATCCGGAACGCCGCTGTCGATCTTCCCAAAAATCTGGGAACGCACCACGAGGTAGAAAAATGTGAGAGGAAAAACTTTTCTTCTCAGACCTCTCCCTGGTTCTCTCTCTTTCTCTCGGAAAAAGCCCAAGAAGAGAGGGGAGGGGGCCTATTTATAGGCCCAGCCAAACATTGGGAAAATGACCCCTGTGTCCCCACTTTCGGGCGCAGGGGGCACTTTCGGGCTGCTACAGTGCGGCCCGGCCCAACAGGTTTCGGGCGGCTACAGTGCGGCCCAGCCCAACCCGGGCCGCACACGGGATCCTCGCCCGTCCGACCTCCCGTCCAACCCGGCCCAGGGCCCGCCACGCGTCCGCCAAACAGGCGGCAGCCGTGCGGGCCCAGCGGGGACGCGCCACGTGTCCCCCTGCGGGGCGGCGGGGTGGGTGGCGCCCGCCAATGGCGGGGCGCCACGTGGCCCTGCTTTCCCCGCCCGTCACGGCCGCCGGCGGCCCTGCGCGCCGCCTGCACGCCTGCGGCGCGTGCACGTACGGCCGCAGGCGCGCGCCTGCGGGTGCGCCGCGCGCACGTGCACCCGCCAACCCGAGGCCGCCACGTGGCGCGCCTCGGTGCACCGTGCACCGCGCCGCTGCCCCAGCTTGCCCGACCTGCCCGCGCTGCCCGCGCTTGCTCCATGCGCCGCGCGTGCTGCGCCGGTCCAACGGGAGCCCGCCACGTGGCCCGCCGGTGCACCGTGCACCGGCGGTCCATTCCGTGGACCGAGAGTGGCGCGCCGGCCCAATAAGGAGGCGCCACGTGTCCCCGGCCGGTCCACAGGTCCCCCCATGCACCATTTTGCACAGAAAACTTCCGGGGGTCCGTTTTTGGGCATCCGGACTCCAAATTAAATAAGTAAATAGCCGTTTTCAAGCGTTTTTCCGCGCTGAATCCAAATACGGCCTCCGTTTAGCCTGATTCCACTCCAAAAATTCGGCAAAGTCAGCCGAAGGTCAGGCTCACCCCCAAATCCTCTCTGAGTCCAAACAACACATCACTTTGACATGTTGGGGCCTCACACACCACTAACAGGTGTTCCACACCCCGAACAGGGGAAAAATACAGGGGAAAAACTGGGACACTACATCCTCCCCCACTAACAAAAGTTTCGTCCTCGAAACTAAAATCATACCTCAATCCAGAGCCTCGAACAAGTAGGGGTAGGCGTCCATCATCTCTGACTCGGGCTCCCACGTCGCCTCGCGCTCATCATGATTGCTCCAAAGGATCTTCACGTAGGGGATGGTCCGATTGCGCAATTCTTTCACCTCCCGATCAAGAATCCGTACTGGGCGCTCCTCATATCTCAAATCCTCGCTGATCTCGAGGGTGCAAAGTCGATGACGTGCGACGGGTCGAAGACGTACCTCCTCAGTGTGAAAACATGGAAAACATTGTGGACACCAGCCAGTCTCGGGGGAAGTGCAAGTCGATAAGCAACAGGCCCGATACGCTCCAACACCTCGAATGGTCCAATGTATCGGGGGCTGAGTTTCCCGCGAATGCCGAACCTCCTGATCCCCTTGGACGGTGAGACTTTCAAAAATACATGATCTCCAACCTGGAACTCTAAGTCTCGGCGCCGAACATCAGCATAGCTCCTCTGTCGGCTCTGAGCGGTCTGAAGATGCTGTCGAATCACCCGGACCTTCTCCTCTGCCTCTAGCAGTATATCTGGCCCCAAGGTCCGTCTCTCGCCTACGTCACTCCAATAAAGTGGTGATCGGCACTTGCGTCCATACAACGCTTCAAACGGAGCCATCTGTATGCTCGCTTGAAAGCTGTTGTTGTACGCAAACTCAACCAAGGATAAGTGCCGAATCCAACCTGTCACGCCCCGGGGTCGATACTGCGACCCGGGTTCGCCAACAGATCCGCCACCTATGCCAAACCCGCATAGGCGAAGCGTCCTACCTGCAAAAAGAGCTACAGCTAAACAGATATCAGAGCTAAAAGATAAACTGCTATAGAAATAAAATCAACCACTGTACAACTGAAGATAAAACAACAAGGTCCATCTCCCAAAAGATAATCATACAATAACCTCGAGTACAAAACTCATAACTCAACAGGGAGATATCTCGATACAATATCAGTGTACAAGCTCTCAATACATCATATCCTCACTACATCAGTCTCTCAACAAAAGGGGAAATAAAAACCAATCTACCGACTAAACTGAAGATCTCCTCAAAAAGGGGGGTACCGCTGTTACGGATTTTGAGTTGGCGTATTTCGTGAATAGTTTAAGTCTTGAGGATTGAAGATGAAGAAACTGTGGATCATATACCTCAATCTCAAGAAAGAAGAATTCAAAAGGATCAGGTACGTTTAACTAAATAATTTTGATGATCCGAATACTTCTTATAGTGTAGAAACACCCGGAAGAGGTTTTAATTGCATATTCATCAAAAACTGGACATGGGACATGTTCAGGATCCGGATCGTGTCTTTCAATCCGGATCCCGAAGGGTGTTCGTTCATACACTGGTTCAATCCGGATCATGGCATTTGATGATCCGGATCCCGAACATGAGTTTTACCTGTTGCTTGAACGATCCGGATCAGGAATTCAATCCGGATCCCGAACACATTGTTCTGGTAAAACTGTATGAACGATCCGGATCGTGGATTATGATCCGGATCCCGAACAGGCGGTTTTCTGGAAATTGCTCTCTACGCGTCTGCGATCCGGATCGTGACTTCGCAATCCGGATCGCCGTCGGTAAAACTTTCCAGAAAAGTTTGTTTTTGATCCGAATATTCTTCCTAGGGTTTCTAACCTATAAATAGCCCTTCTTTTCATTTCTAGGGCAATCCACACATCGGAAAAAGAGCCGTCATTTTCAAATATCATTTTATACGGCCTTAGATCCACATATAGAGAAGAACGGAAATCATTAGATCTATTCTAATGGTTCTTCATCTATATTGATTAGTTTGATTCTAGGTTTTCATACTCATATCTTGAGTTGAATCAAACTAATGAATACTTAGATGGTATTTCCGATCTACTCTTGATCTAAGTATTCGGCGGATCATCACCACCCAAACAAACAACGATTTACCCCAAAATCGGCGCGTGGACTCGCGTGGCCTTGTGGATTCAAGGTGTTATCGCTCTCGTGGATTCGGAGCGAGGTGCGTTCGTGGATTCGAAGCGTGCCATTGGGTGAAGACCGTGGATTCGGTCGGACGTCGTGGACTCGACGTTGGACGCTGTGGATTCAGCGTTGGGCGCAGATCGTGGATTCGAGAAGCGTCGTGGAGCGAGCGGAGAAGATCTACTAGGGGCGTATGGTAAAAGGTTGAGTCGTCTGTGAGTACGTTATATCACCTTGTACGTGTGTTAATTCTAGTGGATTTCGCCGTGTTATCGGTCCCGTGGTTTTTTACTCCGGTTTGGAGTTTTTCCACGTAAAAATCTTGTGTGTTCTTTTATTTTTCCGCATTGGGTTTTATCGCACAATGATTTTTTGAGTGTTTATTGTTTACACCTATTCACCCCCCTCTAGGTGTTTTTTCCCCTATTTAGATCCTTATTAACCTAAACCCAACAAGTGGTATCAGAGCGGGAATAGGGTTGTAAACAATGGTTGAAGGTGGAAACATCAATCGACCCCCTTTCTTTGATGGAACAAATTATGCGTACTGGAAAGTACGGATGAAAGCCTTCTTAATTTCCATCGACGAAAGGGTGTGGCAATCAATTGAATTAGGATGGTCTAATCCAACTGAAATTTTAGATGATGTTCGCACCTTAAAACCTAGGTCGAAATGGACCAAGGAAGAGATAGACTTATCTTCTTACAATGGCAAAGGGATTAATGCTCTATTTAATGCTTTGTCACAAACTGAGTTCTCTCGCGTCTCGGCATGTGAGACTGCGAAAGAAATCTGGGATGTTCTTCAAGTTACGCATGAGGGAACTAACCTAGTGAAGATTCAGAAACTGCAAATGCTTACGAGCAAGTTTGACTCTATCTCTATGGCAGAGAATGAATCCTTCACTGACTATTACACACGATTGCAAGACATCGTGAACTCATGTGCTAACTTGGGAGAGAAGATTCCAGAATTTAAAGTTGTAAGAAAAATTCTAAGAACTCTTCCTGAACGATTTCGCCCGAAGGTTGCAGCCATTGAAACAATTAAACACCCGGACGAAATGCGTGTAGAAGAATTAGTAGGTGCTTTACAAACTTATGAAATGACTTTTCCTACTAACTATTCTTCTGGAAAGGCATCCTCTTCTAAGTCTTCAGGTTACGCATTGAAATCAACTAAAGAAGAAGACGCGGATTCATCCTCCTCGGACGACGACGAGAACATTTCTATGGAGGACTTTGAGAAGCAGCTCGCTCTCTTGACAAGGAAGTTTCGCCGCAACTTTCGAAGGGGAAATTCAAGCAAAACTCCATCCTTCGGAAAGTCGAAGAAAGGCAAGGGATTCTTCAAGCTACAAGTCAAGAAGCCAAGAGAACTTCTCAAAGGATAAGAAAAGTTCTGAGGGACAAGTTCAGTGTTTCAAATGTCGAGGCTACGGCCACATAGCAACGGAATGTCCCAACAAGAATCCGGCTAAGAAGAAAGCGATGCAAGCAGTCACTTGGGATGACAACTCCACGTCAAATGAGTCATCGTCAAGTGATGAAGAAGACAACGCGACAGCTTTCCACGCGTCCACCAATCTTCATCCTTCATGTGCTTAATGGCAAGTACATCCGACTCACTGTCCAACTCCACTGTGGAAAAGATTGCAACGGACGATGAATCAGATAATTCGGAAGGTGAAGATTTTGTTTTAGCCTACCATCAACTTTTGAGGGATTCAAAGAAACTGGCTAAACAAAACAAGGGGTTGAAAGAGAGATTACAGGATCTTGAAGATGAAGTAAAAAGAGTAACCTCTATCTCAACCGATCTTGAAGTGGAAAGGGACAATCTGATTAAGACAAATGTTTCCCTTCAAGAGTCCAATGAGCATTTCGAGAAGAATTATATAGATATGGTGAACAAAGCGAATTACTTCTTGAAGCTCTACGGCGAGGCCCGACAGGAAAAATTGGAAATGACAGAGACCATACGCCAACTAAAGGATGACTTACAGAGATTTTCTTCTGGAAGGAGTAAGTTGGACAGACTTCTTGGTCTCGGTCAAAGAAACAAGTTCGGCCTCGGATACACTCAAACTGGAGACATTCCAAGTTCGAGTGGTACAGTATTTGTGCCTCAGTCGGTATCTCCTCCTCCGACACCGGTGTTCACGACAAGCAACGACAACGAACCTACTACATCCTCTTCGGAATCGACAAGAACCAAGGTATGTTTTCGTTGTGGCATTTCAGGGCACATAAGAAGAAATTGCAAGACTGGAGCCAAACGCACACCTCAAGCACATCTTGCAATGACTACCAAAAGGGCTATTCCTCGGAAAACAACTCCAATCAAATTGAAGGAAAAGAGCCTTGGTAGTACACCGCTCAAGACGACATCATCAAGGAGCAGCAATTCTTCAAGCAAGACGCTCTCACCTAGGAAATCAACTTCACGACCATTACCGACGCATCCAAAAAGGTTTGGGTGCGCAAAGGTGAGATCTTTCCCTGTCTTGCTACCAATGTTTCCTTGCATGCATATGATAGTTCGTCTTGGTACCTGGATAGCGGGTGTTCCCGTCATATGACCGGCGATAAAAACTGTTTTCAAACTTTTGAGAAAAACTCCGGAGGACTTGTTGTTTTCGGAGATGGTCGGTCTTCCAAAATTGTTGGAAAGGGAACGGTAGCTATTCCAGATGGCCCGGTTCTAGATAATGTATTATTTGTTCATGGCCTTAAGACTAACCTCATAAGCATAAGTCAACTGTGTGATAGTGGTTATTCAGTTAATTTTTCATCTGATAAATGCACTGTAACTGACATGAACCATGCTTTCTTTTTAAAGGGGGTTAGATCAGAAAACAATTGTTATGTAGTTCCTTCTAAGATTTCTGAAAAATGTAACCTAGCATCTTTGAAAAATGAAACACTTTGGCATGAAAGGCTAGGTCACATAAACTTTAAGGAACTTGCTAGAATTTCAAATAAAGATGTGGTCAAGGGGGTTCCGAAACTTTCTTTTGAACAAAACCTTGTGTGTGGCGGTTGCCAAAAGGGAAAACAGTCTAGGACTGCACACAAGAATTTGAACCACATAGGTACAAAACGGCCTTTGGAACTTTTGCATATGGACTTAATGGGGCCAACTCGTCAACCATCTCTGGGAGGTAAATGGTATATTTTCTTGTTGGTTGATGATTTTTCTAGATATACTTGGGTAGCCTTTCTAAAAGAAAAAGCTGATACCTTTGATTCTTTTCTCGAAATCTGCAATCGTATTATGATAGAAAAGAATGAAAGGATTACTCGAGTTAGGAGTGATAGAGGTGGGGAATTCATAAATTCCAAATTCATTGATTTTTGCACTTCTAATGGCATTAAACATGAATTCTCCGCACCTTACACACCTCAACAAAATGGTGTAGTCGAGCGCAAAAACAGGGTCGTACAGGAAATGGCACGTGTTATGCTTCACAGCCGGAACTTACCTTTATATTTTTGGGCTGAAGCGGTGAACACTGCTGTTTATGTTATCAATCGAGTGTATTTGCGCCCGGGGACTTTGAATACACCATATGAACTTTGGTTTTGTAGAAAACCTAACATCAAATATTTTCGCATTTTTGGGAGTCGGTGTTTTATTTTACGTGATCGTGAGAATCTTGGAAAATTTGACTCTCGAAGTGACGAAGGGATTTTCTTAGGTTATTCTACAAACAGCAGAGCATATCGAGTTTTTAACTTAGAATCTAAGACGATCGTAGAATCGATAAATGTTAAGGTAGATGAAGCTTTTCACTTTGAATCTGAAAAATCTACCCTCGATATCTCTCTTGATGATGATACACCTGCTAATGCATCTTCTTCTAACAATTCTTTCGATAATAATGTTGATGCATCTAACGGTTCTTCAAGCTTATCTGATGTGCAGGAATCATCTCGTGTACCTCCGCCTACTCCTCTACCTCAAACGTTACGCATCTCCAAGGATCACCCTGAATCGAACATAATTGGAGATCCACAAGAAGGAGTTAGAACACGGAGACAATTGGTTTGCGGATTTGCATGCTATGTATCTCAAATCGAACCAAGGAATGTTGATGAAGCTCTCCAAGATGATTATTGGATTAAAGCAATGCAGGAAGAGCTCCATCAATTCGAGCGAAACAAAGTCTGGGAACTGACGAAGCCTCCGAAGCAACACAATGTGATAGGTACCAAATGGATCTTCAAGAACAAGAAAAACGAAGAAGGTACTATCATCAGGAACAAAGCAAGGTTAGTTGCTCAAGGCTATTCTCAAGTAGAAGGTATAGACTTTGATGAAACCTTCGCCCCTGTAGCTAGACTCGAGTCCATTCGTATATTGTTTGCGATTGCTTGTCATTTTAAAATCAAATTATTTCAAATGGACGTTAAGAGCGCCTTTTTAAATGGATTTTTAAATGAGGAAGTTTATGTAGCTCAACCGAAAGGTTTTGTGGATCATAAACTACCTAACCATGTTTTTCGACTGAAAAAGGCTCTTTACGGTCTGAAACAAGCACCGCGAGCATGGTACGAAAGGTTGACAAAGCACCTTTTGGAAAAGGGCTACACTCGAGGGGGAGCTGACAGGACTCTCTTTGTGAAGCATTATCAAAACAATTTCATAGTTGCTCAAATCTATGTGATGACATTGTTTTTGGAGCAACAAGAGATAATGATGCTTCTAAATTCGCGGAGACCATGGAAAGCGAATTTGAGATGTCCATGATGGGCGAGTTGAATTATTTTCTTGGATTACAAGTTAAGCAAAACGATGAAGGAATTCACTTGTGTCAATCCAAGTATGCACTGGAGTTGGTCAAAAAGTTTGATCTTGAAAATTCTAAAGATTTTCCGACTCCAATGGGAACTAGCCATAAGGGACTTGGAAGTGAATCACAAAGTGAGAATGTAGACGAGAAACTGTACCGCAGTATGATTGGAAGTCTACTATATCTCACGGCTAGTCGCCCGGATATATCCTTCAGTGTTGGGATTTGTGCGAGATATCAATCAGCACCGAAGGAGGTTCACCTGAAAGCGGTGAAACGGATCATCCGGTATATCAAAGGTACAATCAATTTCGGAATTTGGTATCCTATGGGAACGACTTTGGATATTGTTGGATACTCAGATGCCGATTGGGCTGGATCGGTGGATGACCGGAAAAGCACGAGTGGTGCATGCTTCTATCTTGGCCACTGCCTTGTTGCATGGCACAGTAAAAACAGAACTGCATAGCACTCTCGACTGCCGAAGCGGAGTACATTTCTGCAGGAAGTTGTTCAACCCAATTGATTTGGATGAAGAGCGTGTTGAGCGATTTCCGAATTTCAACATCTTCGGTAACCATTTTATGTGACAACACTAGTGCTATTAACATTTCTAAAAACCCTGTGTTGCACTCTAGAACAAAACATATTGAACTTAGATATCATTTTCTTAGAGAGCTAGTTGAATCAAACATTCTTCAACTGTCATATATTTCAACTGAGGATCAATTAGCTGACATCTTAACAAAACCTTTGGATCAAAAACGTTTTATTCACTTGCGTAAAGCAATTGGCATGCTTTCCTTGAAATAAACTCTTTTGAAACCTTTGCTTAGATTAGGTTTTGTTTTTGTTTTTGTTTTGTTTTGTTCTTTATCTATGTTTTGTACATAGCACACTAATTGAGCATAAATCATAATTGACTTTAATTGCATCCTTTTATGCATTTAGAAATTTATTATGTTTTGATGTCATAATATTTCAATGTTGCAATGATCATTTACGTTAATTAAACCATCTTTTAAGTGATCAAAGTCAATTTCTCTCTCAATGATCTCTTGGTATAGTCATTATCATATTTGATTGCTTAGTCGAGTATGAATTCGAGATCAATGGTTTGGTTGAATACCTTATATATTAAATAATTGATAGCCAATTGAGGGGGAGTCAATGAAATGTGAAATGCTCAAAAGATGTGGAAAGAGTTACATCCCAATGAGGAGTGTGAAAACTACCACCACATGGAGAAAATGAAAGAAAAAGATACTCCATGAATGAAAAGCAAATTTTTGTTTTGAAAATTGTTGATGAAACTCATATTGAAATACTTGACTCAGTCGTATTTCATGGTTGGTATAAGGTGGGATTTTTAGTAAAAGATGCTCAAAGAGCCACTCCTTCAACAGATTGTCTAGATATATTATCTAACTTATCTGGGATTTCAAACATCTATTGATCTTGGTACTTCATTTTCTTTACTGAAATTGATGATTTGATAAAGGCATTACACATAAGATCAGGATAGATGTAATTGAAGTTGTTCAACTTTAAGTGTTTTAACTTTCGTAAATTTTCGTTTCATTTTTGGATATTTTTGATAGATTTTCATAATCTATTTCTTGTTGTATGAAACGATGTCATTTGTTTAAAGTTGACATGGTAAAGTGCTTACATACTTTTTCTGGATTTTATGTATTTTTCTTAATTTTTCTGAAGAAAAAGGTGTAGCCGATCCGGATCGTGGCAAGTGATCCGGATCCCGAACGCAGGATTTTTCCTGCGGGTGGCCGATCCGGATCACATTCTCGGCCGATCCGGATCGCGGCTAGGGTTCTATATAGAAACTTTCAGATTCGAGATTTCTTTACCCTAATTTCTGGTTTTCAAGCTTCTAGAGTTTCTCTCTCTAGATTTCTTGCTTCCTGGTGCTTCAAAACTCAAAGTTCTTCGGATTCAAGTAAGTTTTCATGATCAAAACTCGGTTTTTCACAGTTTTTCTGTTTTTTCATCAAACGTGAGTTGAAAAGTTGGATTTTTTTCGTTTGTGAATGGTTTTTGATCAAATTTCTTTTGAAATAAGAACTCTGGATCAATTAGTTTTGCTTTTATGCTGGGATTTCACTTGATTAACGAGTTTTTAGGCTTCGATTTCTAAAAATTCGGTTTTAGGGCATAAAAGAGGAATTTTTGTAAATCATGGAATTGATCTATTTTTAAAATTCTTTTTGGAAAACTAATTTGATTCTTGGCTTCTCTATATGATTATGATTGTCTAGGTACAATTTTTCAAATTTTTCAAAATTGACGATTTTTCATTCTTGAGTTGGTCTTCACAGGACACCTTCTTAAAACTCAAAGCACTAGAATCAATGGCATTCTCCTGGTTGATCATCTTTCTGGTCGCAATGCTGCCTGGGGGTTCATCGGTTAAAGAAGAACCAGGCGTCTCAACTGGAGACAAACCGGAAGGAGCCAATGAAGACAGCTCGGATTACAATAGTGAAGAATGGGACGATTTCTTTAAGGATGTTCAGCGAAAAATTGATGAAGAAGAAAGGAAGTTCACCAAAGGGAAGAGACTTATGAAATCTGCCTCCACGACCGTACAATATACAAGAAGGAAAAGCGTTCAAAGAAGTACAAGCCAGCAGAGTGGGCCTCTAACCAGAGCACGCTCACTTTCAGGAATTTTGCAAACTGAATCACCATGGACTGCAGGACCTGATGCACCATCTGCATCCAGACAGCGTTCATCTTATTCAAAGACACGGACAACTGAGACAGAGATATTGGAATCGATTCGTCAGGAACAACAAAGAATCTCTGCTACACATGAAAGAATATCGAGAGAGCTTCAGCAAGTCTCCTCTGAACACAAGAAGATCAAGAAAAAATACTCAAACCTTAAGAACTTGCTTAAAGGATTTTAAGCAAGCTGAGCTGTACTAGTTCTGACTCTTCAGATTGAGCAACAGAATTGGTCACCTTAGTTTGGGTTCTTAGTTCTCAGAACATTGTTTTTCTTTACTCTTTTAGTTTATTTCTCAGTTTGTGCATACTTTTAGAACTCTTCTTTTGTTTACTCTCCTTACATATTGTAGCTCATGCTACGTTTTGGCTTGTTTTGTGACAAAAAGGGGGAGAGAGTTAGAGAAAACAATGAACAATGAATGAACAAGGTAAAAGGTAAGTATGTAAGTATGAATCTCAACTCAACTTTGTTTTTCTTTTGTGATTGTGACATGCTTCTATACTAACTATTTGACTAACTATTTGGGCATGTAATATGACTAACAAGTTGATGTTGGACTAACATACTTTGACATTTGGTTTTCAACTGCTTAGAAGATATGTTGGTTTTAACTATGATTCTTTCACATATCTGATTCTTTTAAATGTCATGATGAGATCAAACTCTATCTCTGTACTTGGTTTTTGTATGTTCCAATTCTTGAGGTATCTAACGATTTTGTTTGTCAAGAATGTTTTCTGTGTGCAGAGGTTACAGATGTCTAAGTCTAGAGTCTGTCTTAGGAGTTTATCTCATGTTTTTAATTTCTGGAACTCTTTTGTAAATTTTTGTTGTATGGTGATAGCAACAAAAATATCTTTTTGAATTTTCTTTTGTGGATTTGTGTTTTGTCACGAAACCGCCAAAGGGGGAGATTGTTACGGAATTTGAGTTGGCGTATTTCGTGAATAGTTTAAGTCTTGAAGATTGAAGATGAAGAAACTTTGGATCATATACCTCAATCTCAAGAAAGAAGAATTCAAAAGGATCAGGTACGTTTAACTAAATAATTTTGATGATCCGAATACTTCTTATAGTGTAGAAACACCTGGAAGAGGTTTTAATTGCATATTCATCAAAAACTGGACATGGGACATGTTCAGGATCCGGATCGTGTCTTTCAATCCGGATCCCGAAGGGTGTTCGTTCATACACTGGTTCAATCCGGATCATGGCATTTGATGATCCGGATCCCGAACATGAGTTTTACCTGTTGGCTTGAACGATCCGGATCAGGAATCTCAATCCGGATCCCGAACACATTGTTCTGGTAAAACTGTATGAACGATCCGGATCGTGGATTATGATCCGGATCCCGAACAGGCGGTTTTCTGGAAATTGCTCTGTGCGTCTGCGATCCGGATCGTGACTTCGCAATCCGGATCGCCGTCGGTAAAACTTTCCAGAAAAGTTTGTTTTTGATCCGAATATTCTTCCTAGGGTTTCTAACCTATAAATAGCCCTTCCTTTTCATTTCTAGGGCAATCCACACATCGGAAAAAGAGCCGTCATTTTCAAATATCATTTTATACGGCCTTAGATCCACATATAGAGAAGAACGGAAATCATTAGATCTATTTAATGGTTCTTCATCTATATTGATTAGTTTGATTCTAGGTTTTCATACTCATATCTTGAGTTGAATCAAACTAATGAATACTTAGATGGTATTTCCGATCTACTCTTGATCTAAGTATTCGGCGGATCATCACCACCCAAACAAACAACGATTTACCCCAAAATCGGCGCGTGGACTCGCGTGGCCTTGTGGATTCAAGGTGTCATCGCTCTCGTGGATTCGGAGCGAGGTGCGTTCGTGGATTCGAAGCGTGCCATTGGGTGAAGACCGTGGATTCGGTCGGACGTCGTGGACTCGACGTTGGACGCTGTGGATTCAGCGTTGGGCGCAGATCGTGGATTCGAGAAGCGTCGTGGAGCGAGCGGAGAAGATCGACTAGGGGCGTATGGTAAAAGGTTGAGTCGTCTGTGAGTACGTTATATCACCTTGTACGTGTGTTAACTCTAGTGGATTTCGCCGTGTTATCGGTCCCGTGGTTTTTTACTCCGGTTTGGAGTTTTCCACGTAAAAATCTTGTGTGTTCTTTTATTTTTCCGCATTGGGTTTTATCGCACAATGATTTTTGAGTGTTTATTGTTTACACCTATTCACCCCCCTCTAGGTGTTTTTTTTCCCCTATTAGATCCTTATTAACCTAAACCCAACAAGCTACTCTCCAAAGATGGGTCTGGATTTAGCTCGCTACTCCCTCACCACGAACAGCAGCCACAGAACGGCAACACCCGCCAGGACTCTGCAAAACAAAGGAGAGAAAGGACAAAAAGGGGGAAAAACCCCCGACGGGCGTGAGAACTACGCAAAAAGGGAGTTCTCAGTGGGTATCGCCACTAGGCCCGACGATCTGCCCACCAAGACTACTAGAGGCAAAAGATAACTAAAGCAGTAAAACTGAAAGGAGATGCTGGAAACACTCTACAGCTACCATGCCTCTATCAACAATGCTCAAATGGGGAAAACACTGATAAAGATATGCAACACTCGCACACGAGGTACTCAATCGACCCAATCGAGCTGACTGCCACATGGGGTCCAGTCAAACCTGCGCCCACCTACAACCACCTCCCGCTGACGGGCAGGAATTACGTAGGGCGTCCAAACGGACTAACTCGCTATCGAGTAGTGGCTCATGCAGGCCATAGTCAAAATCCATGCCCTCTCTCTCAGAACGGATAGACATCCAGATGAACAACCTCTCGCGCAATGGTCAACGAACTCACATCGACCACGGGACCACCGTCAATCCCCAAACGGTTCCCGACAACACTAGCACTGGTCTACGCATAGCCGCTAGACTCCACTCAGTCCCCCTGACACGAGTGCAACAATAAAGTAAATATCTGTAATAAACCCAATCTGATGTCACCAGCAAACACTGGTACTGCCTGCTCTGCTGTCGAACTCAAGAACCCAGCATGGTGCCCGGCGCTCTGCACCGTGGAAAGCCTACTCCGGAGTGGCACTCGAGGGGAGCGACCCACACGAGTAAAGTATCACTGTATCACGCATCACTGCATCAAATATCACTGTATCAAGTATCACTGTATAGCAGGACTGGATCAAGACCAAGATCAAGTGGGATAAACCCTCCACAAAAAGGGGAAACCCGATCCCTAACTGAAATAACTGGAAACAATAAGTGGAAAACTCCAACCACTAGAGAAGCCTGATACCCAATCTGATGCATAAACAATCTCCGGTCAACCGCCCAATGTCCGCGGCTGCCGCAATATCCCATGAACCACAACCTATCACAATCCGGCACAACCTGTCCCCGACACTGAGACCCCAGCTACACTATCCCAAATCCCTGCTCGAACCCGAGCAACGCGAATCTAGTATCTAGAAAGAAAAGGAGAAGAACAAACATGGTTTCTCCTAAGTCATATCCCAACATGAAAGTGTAGCAGTAAAAGGTGGCCTAGCTATATGTCCATACAAGCATGCTTTTATCCTCAAAGCAAAATAAAGAAAAATAAACCTCATGCCAAAATTATCAATAACCATACCTGTACATAATCCTCAATCCATAATGGCTCCTCAGAGTAGAACCTGCACATAACTACATAATTCTATCCCAATGCATAAACCAGCCTCATAAAAGGTTATGTGCTAATATGGCATGATAATTAATCATCTATGGTATCCTTGCCTTAGGTAAGCTTCCACTAATTATCAACATGAATATTTGATTAATACCATTGTCATACTATGAACGATTCACTTGCAATTTTCATAAAACCCTCATTGTTAAACTTACCGATCAATCCCCGCCATTGTACCATACACTTGCATGCAATGTTAATATATAACAATTTAGAGAACCGTCCACCGGTTCCGAGAATAAGGCACCCACCTGAAGTGCTGACTGTCCCAAATCGTACAGCTGAAAATACCAAAAATTCCAATCTCTTGATCCAACAAGTTCAGCACACCTGTAACACTCCTGGCACAATACAAAGCTCCCTAATTAGACTTAGGCTCCCAATTATAGCACTAATAATCACATACAACCTCGAATTCTGAACTGTTAAATTATCACCTGCAGAAATTGCCCAGAAAATTCCAATAAAAATATCACGGCGATCCTCGCGTCGATAGCTTCGCAACGGTACCTTGCACGCCCAAATCCGAGTTCTGCACATCAAGATAAAAATTCGGCAAGGGGGCACACTCATACAAAAATCTGTATTAAGGACAGATTACTGTTCACTGAGAAAACAGTAATTTTCACCTCGAAATAAAATTCACAAAAATCCAATAAAAATACGAGCGCGTTCCTTGCGATCCGTAGATGAAAAAGTTGTATAAGCTCGTTTCCGTCAGACGCTCGTGCGCGAAGATATGGCCAAAATACTCCGATGCTGTCCTCACATTCCTCACAGAAAAAGGGGGACCATTGTTACCTCGGGATCCGAGCCAAAGAAGCAAAAATCAGAATGCGCGATCAAAATCAAAGTTGAAGCCCTACCTGTTAGGAGTCTTTCGGCGCAAGAATCACAGAAGAAGGAGCTCGGGGTAGACCAGGGGAGCTAAAACACTGCAGCTGCGCCGAAGAAGAACACAGGAAATGCAACGTCGCACCGCGCCATAAAATCAAGATCTCGAAATCCGTGTCGCCCGAAGATCTGAAACTTGGTAGGTGTAATCTCCTCTTCATGGAGAAGAATTCTTCTTCTCAGGCCACAGGGAGAAAGAAGCTCGAAGAAGGTGGAAATGGCCCAGCAAGCTCTCTCGGATTGCTAAAGAAGGAAAATCCAAATCAAATGCCCCCAGAAAATTCGCTGCGCCCGGTGCACGTGAGCCACCCAATGGAGGCGCGCCACGTGGCCACACCCACCGTGCACCGCGCCGTGGACCGCGCACGTCGCACCTGCCCGCACGTCGCGTACGGCACCTGCTCCACCCATTGCGTGGACCGGGAGCACAACACCGCACCAATCACGTAACGCCACGTGTCCACAGACCGGTCCACCGTGCACCCGAAGAACTCCGTGGACCGCGCGCTGTGAGCCGGCCAACCACCATCCGCCACGTGGCACCGCCACGGTGCACGCTCGGGCCGCGTGGACCGGCCGCCTGCCCGCGCGCCCGCGCCCTGCCCGCGCCGCGCGCCGCCGCTGTGCCGCCTGCCCGAGGCCGCGCCGCCGCCCGCCGGCGCTGCCCGCCGCCGCCGCCTGCCGCCGGCGATCGCCGGAAAGTACTGTTCCGGCCGTGAACAGTACCCGAGCACCAAAAATACAAGTGGGTAGTCCGTTTTGACCGTTTTCGCGCGCTGAATCCAAATTCGCCGTCCGTTTTGCCAAATTCCGACCCGATAATTTGCCGGAGGCTCCCGGAAGGGTATTTTCAATCCGAATTTCGCGCCGAGTCCAAATTTGATATCCGATTTGCGCGAAAGCACTTCTAAACATCCGACGGGGTCCCCCCGATTATCCACGTGATCTATTTTATGTCCGGAGTTCAACACTAGAGTCCAAATTGGCGCACGAACACCGCCGACATGCCGCGTGGGCTTCAGGAAGCTGCTGGTCACACTGTAGAAGCTCTGCAAAGATCCGGGTCACCACATCCTCCCCCACTAAAAGAAAGTTTCGTCCTCGAAACTAAAGCAACTCCCAAGGAGTCTCAAAAACCAGGGGTCCATACTCAATACCGCCGTCTCCAGCTCCCAAGTCACCTATCACTCCCCGTGATTACTCCACAACAACCACAACAGCAACAACCAGAACGGCAAAGCCCGATTGCGCAATTCCCTCACCTCACGAGCCGGAATTCGCAACGGGCGTCCCTCGTACACCAAACTCTCATAGGGCTCAAAAGAAGCGAGTCAATCACGGGCGAGGGGTCCAAAGCATAACACTCCTGAGCTGAGACGCAGAAAAACCTCAAGAACTCCAACAAAAGACTGGGGAAAGGAACGAACAGCCCGAGCAACATGCTTAAGAATCACTCCCAAGAGCCAACTCAACCAAAGCGACCCGAAACACAATCACACAACACCTGCACAGAAAAGGGGCCCCAATAAGCAGGGGTTCACACTCGGTCGCCCTCAAAACTCAACCACCCAAGTGGATTGCTCAGCCGCGGCCTCTAATCAAAAGATATCCTTTAGGACACAAACTCAAACCCTGTACACCAAGATGGCCTCACACAGCGCCAATTAGAGAATCAACAAACTCAAACCCAAAGCTCTTCTGCTCCAGGTATCCGCCACCACAGCGGCCCTATCGGGGTGATACAGGATGCTCGACAAAATCCAATGATAGCTCTACAGCCACTATGGGAGGTATCACTATAACTCACAAATCCATCTCCCACCACTGACTAGGTTAAATTCGGCGCTGGTACCAAACTCGTCATCTGATCATCAGGCTCTGCTAGCACTATCCGGTCCAAAAGCTCCTCACCCCAACAATAACTGTCGATCTCGGCCAGTCTTAAATAACATCCATTTTGGCTGTATTTCCACAGTCGCCCCTATGGCTTGAATAGGCAATCCAGGAAGACATGCTCTCGAAGCTAAACTTGTACCGCAACGACTTGGCATAAAGCTTCTTCCTCACAGACCTTGCCATAGCATCTACAAATGCTCCACAAGCTCAGAATCATTCGGGAAGGGGGTAAAGCCAAAATATCCCTAGAGAATGCCGCTATCAATCCGTTCAAGTCCCACTGGAAAACAGAGTTCCTCAATCTTAAAGGCAACAGGGCATTAGTCATTCCATTGGCTTCACTGTACTCATAATGCCCCTAGCGTCTTCTGTACGCCATCTTGGCGAAATACTCAGCTGTAAATCCAAACTGGTGCAGGCATCATAATCGATCAACAGCCGGGGCAGAACTCCATCAAAAGGCCCTAAATAATACCTGGACCTGACTGGGCTCCAATCACAAAGGGCTCTCACCGTCGTATATCAACGACAAGACACTAGGTCAAACGGACCCTCTATCCATCAAATCCACGCACCTAAGACATCAACTCTCGCCGCTCTATAGGCGATATCCAATGAGGTGCTATGAAGTTGGCGCGGTTTTCAGAACTACGTCAACCACAATCTTAATTTCCCTTTCGGGCGGCATAATCATCGGCTTAGGTGGTCTCACACCCGGGATCTCACAATCAATAGGGATATCCTTAAGTCCCGCTGTCGCCGTAGGCACCTCTCACACTGTCGCTGTAATCGGTGTGCTCTAACAGTCTCAACAAACAAATTGCCTTCCATTATCTGCCTTGCAGAAAATCAAAGCCCTTTCTCTCGACAGTCAAACATCCTGTGGCACTGCGCCAACCAATCCCATGCACTGGGTCAACACTAAGCTGCCACAGACATCAATATGTCTGCCGGCATAACTCATGGCCTCTGCTACACTGGACACGATCCACAAGCCTCCCCCACATGCACCATGCCAACAGTAACCTGTACCTCAAGTTCATGTGGTAACGACTCTACCTCTAGTCCATGCAGGAATGCAACATGCTCTAACTCCGACTGCTGTGATGAAATCATACCTGCGACAACTCAATCCACTACCGTGGCGCCCTCCGACCGGGCGGCACAAATTCATCCGCTCGATGCAAGCGGTCGTCACTCAGCCTGCCAAAATATCTAGACCAATCACAAAGGGGGCACGACCTCTATCCATGCTCACACTGAGGTGCCGAATGTGGTCTCTCGCTGACAGCCAATCCACGCTGCCGCTGCACCCTTTTGATCAAAGGGCTGTTGCTGTCATCAGGGTCCACCCAACCCCTGATGTCTCAAAAATCCGCCTGGATATCATTGTCATAAGACCAAGCACAATTGATTCATGCAATTCCTTATACAATTATCCTTACTGAGCTCACCCCTCAATCACGTCCATTGCACCCCAAACATGCCAATTACCAAACACACCGGGTAACATCCCCCTGGGATAAACTTACATAATCCATCCACGAGGATATCCACCAACCAGGAAGGGAAAACGAAAATGTCTCTGCCGGCCGATCTATCCTCCATCATCTGGCATCAAGCGCCTCTATCCAGAACTTGCCTCTGACAGCAGATACCCATCCAAAAGAACTGCAGCGCCAGCTCCATAAACACTGCCTCCACCATCGAAGCACCCCAAAGTCCAAAACCTGCAAAAGATGGTCCGAACAAACGGAAAGGCATCCTGGCGCAATCCACTCTCAGCCACGCATATCCTATGCGCCTCGTTCCTCAAATCATAGAACGCGCAGTTCGACAACTGCGTACACCCTTTAGACACCAGGAGGCTGCCAAAGAGTCTCTCCATCATCACCAACCACGATTCTACCCCAAGAGGCTCCAAACCTAATCCTAAGAATCGGGGTGGTTTATCTGCCGAAACTGGCTCAACTGATCATTGGTGTCCCATAGCTCATCAGCTGTCAACTATCCACCCTGCCTCGGCGCCTCGGCACTAAACATTGGCACAAAGGGGCTACTCACTCCATCAGTACTGCAGAAATCCCCGCCCTTGAGGATGCTGCAATCGGGTGGTCTCAGAAGGAAGCACTGTCGAGCTGCCCGCTGTTCCGATAACAGTGTCACAAAACCAGATGCTCGCTCACTCTGCCGCTAAAAAGCCTCTGACAATCCTGTCATCTGGGTCCGGAGCTCTCTGACTCCAATCTGGTATCCGGCCCGAAACAACTAGCTCAGACCCAACTGCTGCACCAAAGTGCACCCAGGTCAGGGCCCAACGTCGGGGAGACACCGCTCGCCACGACAAACCGCAAATCAGCACATCCCAAACACTCGACCCAATCTAGCGAAAGTCAAAGACATCCCCCTATTTTTGTAACTTTATGTTGTCTGCAGCCAACATAACTGTCCCACAAAAATAGGGTATGTCGATCCCTCTTCACTCACAGGAAGAGTCAAAACCAAATCACCGACTTTCGCAAAATGTCGCGTCTCTCACACCCTAACATCCTAGGGCCCGCCATAAGCCTAGGGTTTCCTAAGTCCCACTGACCTATCCCTAAGCTCTGATACCAACTTAATCTGTCACGCCCCGGGGTCGATACTGCGACCCGGGTTCGCCAACAGATCCGCCACCTATGCCAAACCCGCATAGGCGAAGCGTCCTACCTGCAAAAAGAGCTACAGCTAAACAGATATCAGAGCTAAAAGATAAACTGCTATAGAAATAAAATCAACCACTGTACAACTGAAGATAAAACAACAAGGTCCATCTCCCAAAAGATAATCATACAATAACCTCGAGTACAAAACTCATAACTCAACAGGGAGATATCTCGATACAATATCAGTGTACAAGCTCTCAATACATCATATCCTCACTACATCAGTCTCTCAACAAAAGGGGAAATAAAAACCAATCTACCGACTAAACTGAAGATCTCCTCAAAAGGGGGGTACCGCTACTCTCCAAAGATGGGTCTGGATTTAGCTCGCTACTCCCTCACCACGAACAGCAGCCACAGAACGGCAACACCCGCCAAGACTCTGCAAAACAAAGGAGAGAAAGGACAAAAAGGGGGAAAAACCCCCGACGGGCGTGAGAACTACGCAAAAAGGGAGTTCTCAGTGGGTATCGCCACTAGGCCCGACGATCTGCCCACCAAGACTACTAGAGGCAAAAGATAACTAAAGCAGTAAAACTGAAAGGAGATGCTGGAAACACTCTACAGCTACCATGCCTCTATCAACAATGCTCAAATGGGGAAAACACTGATAAAGATATGCAACACTCGCACACGAGGTACTCAATCGACCCAATCGAGCTGACTGCCACATGGGGTCCAGTCAAACCTGCGCCCACCTACAACCACCTCCCGCTGACGGGCAGGAATTACGTAGGGCGTCCAAACGGACTAACTCGCTATCGAGTAGTGGCTCATGCAGGCCATAGTCAAAATCCATGCCCTCTCTCTCAGAACGGATAGACATCCAGATGAACAACCTCTCGCGCAATGGTCAACGAACTCACATCGACCACGGGACCACCGTCAATCCCCAAACGGTTCCCGACAACACTAGCACTGGTCTACGCATAGCCGCTAGACTCCACTCAGTCCCCCTGACACGAGTGCAACAATAAAGTAAATATCTGTAATAAACCCAATCTGATGTCACCAGTAAACACTGGTACTGCCTGCTCTGCTGTCGAACTCAAGAACCCAGCATGGTGCCCGGCGCTCTGCACCGTGGAACTCAAGAACCCAGCATGGTGCCCGGCGCTCTGCACCGTGGAAAGCCTACTCCGGAGTGGCACTCGAGGGGAGCGACCCACACGAGTAAAGTATCACTGTATCACGCATCACTGCATCAAATATCACTGTATCAAGTATCACTGTATAGCAGGACTGGATCAAGACCAAGATCAAGTGGGATAAACCCTCCACAAAAAGGGGAAACCCGATCCCCAACTGAAATAACTGGAAACAATAAGTGGAAAACTCCAACCACTAGAGAAGCCTGATACCCAATCTGATGCATAAACAATCTCCGGTCAACCGCCCAATGTCCGCGGCTGCCGCAATATCCCATGAACCACAACCTATCACAATCCGGCACAACCTGTCCCCGACACTGAGACCCCAGCTACACTATCCCAAATCCCTGCTCGAACCCGAGCAACGCGAATCTAGTATCTAGAAAGAAAAGGAGAAGAACAAACATGGTTTCTCCTAAGTCATATCCCAACATGAAAGTGTAGCAGTAAAAGGTGGCCTAGCTATATGTCCATACAAGCATGCTTTTATCCTCAAAGCAAAATAAAGAAAAATAAACCTCATGCCAAAATTATCAATAACCATACCTGTACATAATCCTCAATCCATAATGGCTCCTCAGAGTAGAACCTGCACATAACTACATAATTCTATCCCAATGCATAAACCAGCCTCATAAAAGGTTATGTGCTAATATGGCATGATAATTAATCATCTATGGTATCCTTGCCTTAGGTAAGCTTCCACTAATTATCAACATGAATATTTGATTAATACCATTGTCATACTATGAACGATTCACTTGCAATTTTCATAAAACCCTCATTGTTAAACTTACCGATCAATCCCCGCCATTGTACCATACACTTGCATGCAATGTTAATATATAACAATTTAGAGAACCGTCCACCGGTTCCGAGAATAAGGCACCCACCTGAAGTGCTGACTGTCCCAAATCGTACAGCTGAAAATACCAAAAATTCCAATCTCTTGATCCAACAAGTTCAGCACACCTGTAACACTCCTGGCACAATACAAAGCTCCCTAATTAGACTTAGGCTCCCAATTATAGCACTAATAATCACATACAACCTCGAATTCTGAACTGTTAAATTATCACCTGCAGAAATTGCCCAGAAAATTCCAATAAAAATATCACGGCGATCCTCGCGTCGATAGCTTCGCAACGGTACCTTGCACGCCCAAATCCGAGTTCTGCACATCAAGATAAAAATTCGGCAAGGGGGCACACTCATACAAAAATCTGTATTAAGGACAGATTACTGTTCACTGAGAAAACAGTAATTTTCACCTCGAAATAAAATTCACAAAAATCCAATAAAAATACGAGCGCGTTCCTTGCGATCCGTAGATGAAAAAGTTGTATAAGCTCGTTTCCGTCAGACGCTCGTGCGCGAAGATATGGCCAAAATACTCCGATGCTGTCCTCACATTCCTCACAGAAAAAGGGGGACCATTGTTACCTCGGGATCCGAGCCAAAGAAGCAAAAATCAGAATGCGCGATCAAAATCAAAGTTGAAGCCCTACCTGTTAGGAGTCTTTCGGCGCAAGAATCACAGAAGAAGAAGCTCGGGGTAGACCAGGGGAGCTAAAACACTGCAGCTGCGCCGAAGAAGAACACAGGAAATGCAACGTCGCACCGCGCCATAAAATCAAGATCTCGAAATCCGTGTCGCCCGAAGATCTGAAACTTGGTAGGTGTAATCTCCTCTTCATGGAGAAGAATTCTTCTTCTCAGGCCACAGGGAGAAAGAAGCTCGAAGAAGGTGGAAATGGCCCAGCAAGCTCTCTCGGATTGCTAAAGAAGGAAAATCCAAATCAAATGCCCCCAGAAAATTCGCTGCGCCCGGTGCACGTGAGCCACCCAATGGAGGCGCGCCACGTGGCCACACCCACCGTGCACCGCGCCGTGGACCGCGCACGTCGCACCTGCCCGCACGTCGCGTACGGCACCTGCTCCACCCATTGCGTGGACCGGGAGCACAACACCGCACCAATCACGTAACGCCACGTGTCCACAGACCGGTCCACCGTGCACCCGAAGAACTCCGTGGACCGCGCGCTGTGAGCCGGCCAACCACCATCCGCCACGTGGCACCGCCACGGTGCACGCTCGGGCCGCGTGGACCGGCCGCCTGCCCGCGCGCCCGCGCCCTGCCCGCGCCGCGCGCCGCCGCTGTGCCGCCTGCCCGAGGCCGCGCCGCCGCCCGCCGGCGCTGCCCGCCGCCGCCGCCGCCGCCTGCCGCCGGCGATCGCCGGAAAGTACTGTTCCGGCCGTGAACAGTACCCGAGCACCAAAAATACAAGTGGGTAGTCCGTTTTGACCGTTTTCGCGCGCTGAATCCAAATTCGCCGTCCGTTTTGCCAAATTCCGACCCGATAATTTGCCGGAGGCTCCCGGAAGGGTATTTTCAATCCGAATTTCGCGCCGAGTCCAAATTTGATATCCGATTTGCGCGAAAGCACTTCTAAACATCCGACGGGGTCCCCCCGATTATCCACGTGATCTATTTTATGTCCGGAGTTCAACACTAGAGTCCAAATTGGCGCACGAACACCGCCGACATGCCGCGTGGGCTTCAGGAAGCTGCTGGTCACACTGTAGAAGCTCTGCAAAGATCCGGGTCACCACACAACCTCCGCCGAAATCCAAGACGCAAGCCCTCAGCATGTCCTCCAAGATCTGTATGGTCCGCTCTGACTGCCCATCAGTCTGAGGATGAAAAGCTGTACTGAATCTGAGCTGAGTCCACATCGCAGTCTGCAAACTCCCCCAAAAATGCGAGGCAAACTTCGGATCCCTATCTGACACAATGGAGGCGGGTACTCCATGCAGTCTCACAATCTCATCAAGGTATAGCTGGGCTAGTCGATCGAGTGGCCAAGTAGTCTGCATAGGCAAGAAGTGTGCTGACTTGGTAAGTCGATCCACCACTACCCAGATAGCATCTGCTCCGCCCTGTGCCCTCGGCAATCCGACCACGAAGTCCATGGTAATGTGGTCCCATTTCCACTCAGGGATTGGGAGACTTTGTAACTTGCCAGCTGGCACCCGATGCTCAGCTTTTACTTGCTGACAAGTCAAACACTGGGCCACAAATCTCCCGACATCCCTCTTCATGCCATTCCACCAAAAATGTGCCTTGAGGTCCTTATACATCTTAGTCCCCCCAGGATGAAGGGTATAAGGTGTATAATGGGCCTCTCTCAATATCTGCTCTCTGATCTCAGCATCCACTGGCACACAAGCTCGGTCTCTGTACCTCAGTACTCCCGCAGCATCCACTGTAAAATCCCCTGACTGATCACTCGGAAGCTGATCTCGAATCCTGGTCAAGTGGGGGTCCTCACTCTGTTTCTCCCTGATCCTGTCCAGCAGAGTGGGCTGCACGACTAATGACGTCAGTCTAGCAGAGACCCCAGGGGACACGACCTCTATCTCGAGCCGTCTCATCTCCTCCAATAGGGGCGCCTGGTCTGTGATCAACATGGACAAACTCTGTACTGCTCTTCGGCTCAATGCATCAGCGACCACATTAGCCTTGCCTGGGTGGTAAAGGATGTCCACATCATAATCCTTTAATAGCTCTAACCACCTGCGCTGCCTCAAGTTCAGCTCCTTCTGGGTGAACAGATACTTTAAACTCTTGTGGTCGGTGTAGATCTCACAATGCTCCCCGTACAAGTAATGGCGCCAAAGCTTCAGTGCAAACACCACGGCAGCGAGCTCTAAGTCGTGGGTAGGGTAATTCTTCTCGTAATCCTTGAGCTGTCTCGATGCATAAGCAATTACCCTCCCATCCTGCATCAACACGCAACCGAGTCCACTGTGTGATGCGTCACTGTAGATCACATATCCTTTCCCCATAACAGGGAGGGAAAGGATAGGAGCAGTCATCAGTCTGTCCTTCAGCTCCTCGAAGCTCTTCTGGCAGTCCTCACTCCAGATAAACTTAACCCCTTTTCGCGTCAATCGAGTGAGGGGTGTGGAAAGCTTCGCAAAGCCTTCCACAAACCGACGATAATAACCAGCTAATCCCATGAAGCTGCGCACCTCTGATACAGTCGTCGGTCGGGGCCAATCACGAACTGCCTCAATCTTCGCCGGGTCTACAGCTACACCGGCGGCGGAAATCACATGGCCCAAGAAAGCTACCTCCCGAAGCCAAAACTCGCACTTCACCAGCTTGGCATACAACTTCTTCTCCCGCAGAAGTTGTAGCACAGTCCTCAAGTGCTCCTCATGCTCGGCCTCGCTCCGGGAGTAAACCAGGATATCATCTATGAACACCACCACAAATCGATCCAGGAATGGCCGAAATATCCTGTTCATCAAGTCCATAAAGGCGGCAGGGGCATTAGTCAATCCAAATGGCATAACTGTAAACTCATAATGCCCGTACCGTGATCTGAAAGCAGTCTTAGGAATATCCTCGGCCTTCACCTTTAATTGGTGGTAACCAGACTGTAGATCAATCTTGGAAAAGACACAAGACCCTTGCAGCTGATCAAAGAGATCGTCGATGCGCGGCAGAGGGTACTTGTTCTTGATGGTCACTTTATTCAGCTCCCTATAGTCCACACACAGTCTAAGTGACCCATCTTTCTTCTTCACGAATAGCACCGGTGCTCCCCAGGGCGACACACTGGGTCTAATGAAACCCTTATCCATCAAGTCTTGCAACTGTGCTTTAAGCTCTCTCAGCTCAGCCGGTGCCATCCGATAAGGAGCCTTAGAGATTGGCGCAGTTCCTGGGACTACGTCAATCACAAACTCAATCTCTCTGTCGGGCGGCATACAAGTCAGCTCAGGTGGAAACACATCCGGGAACTCGCGGACGATAGGGATATCCCCGAGTCCCGGTGCCGCTGTAGGCCCCTCTACAACACTAGCCAAAAAGGCTACACATCCTCGGTGAATCATCCGTCTCGCTCGGGAAGTCGAAACCATAGAGGCAAAGAAAGCGCTCTGACATCCCCGGTACACCAACACCTCCTGGCCTGGCTCTCTAAAAGTGACAGTCCTCTCGGCACAGTCAATAGTCGCAAAATACCGAGCCAGCCAGTCCATCCCGAGAATCACATCAAAATCCTGCAGCTGTCTCAAGACCAACAGGTCTGCTGGCATAATCCAGGACTCGATCTGCATCGGGCAGGACCAACAACACTCCTCCACGTGCAAAGTGTGATCGGGAATCTGTACCTCTCGTGCACGTGGCAAAAGTCCTACCTCTAACCCATGTAATGATGCAAAAGATCTACTAATGAAAGAATGCGATGCTCCAGTATCAAATAAGGTGCGAGTCCTAATGCCAGAAAGTAAAGTGATACCTGCCACCACATGGTCTGCTGCTGAAGAATCCTCTACCTGTGCAGCATACACTCGCCCACTCTGAGCTGGAGGGCGATAATCTGTGGAATGGGAGGAAGATGGCCTGCTCGCTGGAGCATAAGGCCGCTGAGCCGTCGACCGCTGCTGCGATGATACAGGGGCAGATGCTGAAGAAGGGGCGGCTGAGGTCGAAAAGGGGCACGCAGCTCGAATGTGCCCTGGCTGTCCACATCCATAGCAACGACCCCACCGCTGGTCACAGGTGCCGGGGAAGTGCGGACCTCCACAGAAAATACAACTGCTGGGGGCCCGTGACTGTCGGGACTGCTGCTGCTGAGACTGTCTCTGTCGCTGTGGCTGCCGCTGGGACCCGCGCTGCGACGACTGCGATTTCTGCTGCTGCTGCTGCTGGGGCCTCTGGGATCCACCAGGCCCTCGCCGCTCCGAACGCCCACGGCCCGGAAACTGAGGCGGTGGCGGTCGGGGCGGCCTCCAAGTACTGGCCTGTCCCCCCTCATCCTGGGCTGGTCGCTTTCTGTCGGAGCTCTGAGCGACCGCGGCCCGCTGTCTGGCCACCACCTGATCACCTCTCTCCACCCACTGTGCATGCTCTGCGGCTGCATCCAGAGTCTGAAATCTCTGAGCATGCACCAGGGTGTAAATCTCTGGACGAAGGCCTCCCTCGAACATCTCAACCTGGTGCGGCCCGTCACGAGCGACGAAGGGCACGCAGTTCAACAACTCCATGAACTCCTGGAAATAGGCATGGGCCGATCGCTCGCCCTGCTGCAGGTTCTTCAAGTCGTCCTCCAACTTCTTCTTCACACTGGTCGAAAAATAGGTGTCCAGCACCAACCGTCGGAACTCCTCCCAGGGCAGCTGCCGAGAAATCCGGAACTCCGGTGGCTCTACCCGCTGCCACCAAAAATCTGCATCCCCGTCCAAACAGTGCACCGCCATGTGCACTCGATACTTCGGGTCGATGAAGAAGTCCCGAAAAAGCTTCTCCATCGCAGAAAGCCATTTCCCAACAGCCGAGGGCGGAGCATCCCGCCCTGAGAATCTAGGTGGTCCCCGCTTAACAAACTGGGAGAGTTTGTCAGCAAAATCCTGCTCCTCCTCCGCAGTCAAAGGCTGAATAGCTCCAGGAGCCCCGCTACTCGAAGATGGCGCTGACGGCACAAAAGGTGCAACAGGAGGCACGAAGGCCTCAGGAACAGCTGGGGGTGGTGCCTCTCTCTGAGCAAGCAGCTGATCAATCCTCTGCTGCTGCTGACGATGGCTCTCTGCCAATTGGGCCACCATGGCCCGCAGCTCACCAATCTCAGTGGATCCCGTCTGCTCCGGCTCAACAGGGGGTGTAGGGGCACCCAGAGCGGGAATCCGACGTCGGGGAGGCATCCTGCCACAAGAAAACACGAATCAGTAACATAACCCCACACGACCCAATCTAGCGAAAGTCAAAGACATCCCCCAATTTCTGCGACTTTATGTTGTCTGCAGCCAACATAACGGTCCACCAGAAATTGGGTATGTCGATCCTTCTTCACTCACTGGAAGAGTCCAATAAATAAATCAACGACTTTCGCAAAGTGTCACGCCTCTCACGCCCTATCATCCTAGGGTCTGCCAAAAGCCTAGGGTTTCCTAAGTCCCAACTGACCTATCCCTAAGCTCTGATACCAACTTAATCTGTCACGCCCCGGGGGTAACCAGAACCCGGGCCCGCCAACAGATCCGCCGTGCACACAGAATTTTCCATGTACACGAAGCGCTGGTAACCTGCTCAGATAGATAATATACAATAAAAGAGCATAACAGAGCTGAACTAATAGAACTAACAGTAATCTCAGACTGAAATAAACTGTAAACTGAAATAAAAGTACAATATACTCCCAGCTCACCATAAATAATACAACCAGCTGGCCACAGCCAGACCCAAAAGTAAACTAATAAAGTCTGAGATACAAAAGGGGAGTACAGTAATAGTCTAGCTAAACTCTCGCTCGGGGTAGACGATCTAGCTAGTCGGCGATCCTCTTACCTCGATCTGCCGCTGAAGGCCCAGCAGCTCCC
The DNA here is from genome assembly GCA_029168755.2 of Tillandsia fasciculata. Classification (NCBI taxonomy): domain Eukaryota; kingdom Viridiplantae; phylum Streptophyta; class Magnoliopsida; order Poales; family Bromeliaceae; genus Tillandsia; species Tillandsia fasciculata. Next base: position 158,964 of record JAQOTM010000365.1, on the reverse strand, counting down.
ACAGTCGACTCTGCAAAACAAAGGGGGAAAAAGAACAAGAAACAACAATGGGGGTGAGAACTACTAGATAAACCAGTAGCCTCCCCTAGTGGGTAAAACCTCTAATGCTGACGCACCCACTAGGAATAAAGAGGCAAAAAGGAAAGAACAGTGGTATGCAATAAAGACTGCTGAAAAGAAACTACCACTACTATGCCTCTAAATGCAGTGCCAAAAGATGACTGTATAGATGCAACTATAAAGCTGACTGCCCAAAGAAAACCCAATCAGAGGGCCAGGAAATACTGGCACTGCCTGCTCTGCCATCACTCACAACTCACCAACTGACCGGCACCCATCACGGTCTAAAAGCCTACTCCGGAGTGGCACTCGAGGGGAGCGACCCACACGAGTAAAGTATCTCTGTATCAATCATCTCTGTAACCGATGTCTCACAATAGCAGGACTGGATCATGACCATGATCAAAGTGGGAATACTCCATCCACTAATGCAACCCCGATCCCCAATCTGATGTGATAATAACACCCGGTCAACCGCCCAAAATCCGCGGTTACCGCTGAACCCATAGACCCCAATCTGATAAAGTAAAAACATCTGGTCAACCGCCTAACATCCGCGGTTGCCACTATGCCCCACAATCCCCTAAGACATGTCCAAACTGTCCCAAGCAATACTATCTCCAAAATTCCGATCAGACTCGAGCATCATGCATCGATAGAGAAGAATAACAATAACAGATGTTTTCTCCTAAGTCAAATCCCATAATATCGTGCTGTAATAAAATAGTGGCTTAACTGTTACGGAATTTGAGTTGGCGTATTTCGTGAATGTGTTAAGTCTTGAAGATTGAAGATGAAGAAATTTTGGATCGTCTACCTCAATCTCAAGAAAGAAGAATTCAAAAGGATCAGGTACGTTTAACTAAAGAATTTTGATGATCCGAATACTTCTTATAGTGTAGAAACACCTGGAAGAGGTTTTAATTGCTTATTCATCAAAAACTGGACATGGGACATGTTCAGGATCCGGATCGTGGCTTTCAATCCGGATCCCGAAAGGTGTTTGTTCATACACTGGTTCAATCCGGATCGCAGCACTCTCTGATCCGGATCCCGAACACTAGTTTTACCTGTGTGCTTCTTCGATCCGGATCAGGAATTGCAATCCGGATCCCGAACATGATTCTGGTAAAACTGTATGAACGATCCGGATCGGTGACTACGATCCGGATCCCGAACAGGCAATTTTCTGGAAATCGTGGTTTGTGCTTCTGCAATCCGGATCGCCAAATCTGATCCGGATCGCCGTCGGGATTTCTTTCCAGAAAAGGCTGTTTTTGATCCGAATATTCTTCCTAGGGTTTCTAACCTATAAATAGCCCTTCCATTTCATTTCTAGGGCATCCGCTATAGATCGGCTGGTTAAGAAAAGATAGCCGAAAAGAAAAATCCACATATATAGAGAAGAACGGAAATCATTAGATCTATTCAATGGTTCTTCATCTATATTAATTGATTTGATTCTAGGTTTTCCATACTCACATTTTGAGTAGAATCAAATCAATGAATACTTAGATGGTATTTCCGATCTATCTTTAATCTAAGTATTCGGCGGATCATCACCACCCAAACAAACAACGATTTATCCCAAAATCGGCGCGTGGACTCGCGTGGCCTTGTGGATTCAAGGTGTTATCGCTCTCGTGGATTCGGAGCGAGGTACGTTCGTGGATTCGAAGCGTGCCATTGGGTGAAGACCGTGGATTCGGTTGGACGTCGTGGACTCGACGTTGGACGCTGTGGATTCAGCGTTGGGCGCGGATCGTGGATTCGAGAAGCGTCGTGGAGCGAGCGGAGAAGATCTACTAGGAGCGTATGGTAAGAGGTTGAGTCGTCAGTGAGTACGCTATATCACCTTGTACGTGTGTTAATTCTGTTGGGTTTAGGTTAATAAGGATCTAATAGGGGAAAAAACACCTAGAGGGGGGGTGAATAGGTGTAAACAATAAACACTCAAAAAATCATTGTGCGATAAAACCCAATGCGGAAAAATAAAAGAACACACAAGATTTTTACGTGGAAAAACTCCAAACCGGAGTAAAAAACCACGGGACCGATAACACGGCGAAATCCACTAGAGTTAACACACGTACAAGGTGATATAGCGTACTCACAGACGACTCAACCTTTTACCATACGCTCCTAGTAGATCTTCCCGCTCGCTCCACGACGCTTCTCGAATCCACGATCCGCGCCCAACGCTGAATCCACAGCGTCCAACGTCGAGTCCACGACGTCCAACCGAATCCACGGTCTTCACCCAATGGCACGCTTCGAATCCACGAACGCACCTCGCTCCGAATCCACGAGAGCGATAACACCTTGAATCCACAAGGCCACGCGAGTCCACGCGCCGATTTTGGGATAAATCGTTGTTTGTTTGGGTGGTGATGATCCGCCGAATACTTAGATTAAAGATAGATCGGAAATACCATCTAAGTATTCATTGATTTGATTCTACTCAAAATGTGAGTATGAAAACCTAGAATCAAACTAATCAATATAGATGAAGAACCATTAGAATAGATCTAATGATTTCCGTTCTTCTCTATATATGTGGATTTTTCTTTTCGGCTATCTTTTCTCAATCAGCCGTTCTATTGCGGATGCCCTAGAAATGAAATGGAAGGGCTATTTATAGGTTAGAAACCCTAGGAAGAATATTCGGATCAAAAACAAACTTTTCTGGAAAGTTTTACCGACGGCGATCCGGATTGCAAAGCCACGATCCGGATTGCAGAAGCACAAAAGACGGTTTCCAGAAAATTGCTGTTCGGGATCCGGATCGTAGTCCACGATCCGGATCGTTCATACAGTTTTACCAGAAAATCATGTTCGGGATCCGGATTGCAATTCCTGATCCGGATCGAAGAAGCAAACAGGTAAAACTAGTGTTCGGGATCCGGATCAGAGAGTGCTGCGATCCGGATTGAACCAGTGTATGAACAAACACCTTTCGGGATCCGGATTGAAAGCCACGATCCGGATCCTGAACATGTCCCATGTCCAGTTTTTGATGAATAAGCAATTAAAACCTCTTCCAGGTGTTTCTACACTATAAGAAGTATTCGGATCATCAAAATTCTTTAGTTAAACGTACCTGATCCTTTTGAATTCTTCTTTCTTGAGATTGAGGTATACGATCCAAAGTTTCTTCATCTTCAATCTTCAAGACTTAACACATTCACGAAATACGCCAACTCAAATTCCGTAACAATCTCCCCCTTTGGCGGTTTCGTGACAAAACACAAATCCACAAAGAAAATTCAAAAAGATATTTTTGTTGCTATCACCATACAACAAAAATTTACAAAAGAGTTCCAGAAATTAAAAACATGAGATAAACTCCTAGAACAGACTCTAGACTTAGACATCTGTAATCTCTGCACACAGAAAACATTCTTGACAAACAAATTCGTTAGATACCTCAAGAATTGGAACATACAAAACCAAATACAGAGATAGAGTTTAGTCTCATCATGACATTTGAAAAATTCAGATATGTAAGAAAATCATAGTTAAAACCAACATATCTTCTAAGCAGTCGAAAACCAAATGTCAAAGTATGTTAGTCCAACATCAACTTGTTAGTCATATTACATGCCCAAATAGTTAGTCGAATAGTTAGTATAGAAGCATGTCACAAATCACAAAAGAAAACCAAAGTTGAGTTGAGGTTCATACTTACCTTGATATCATCGATATTCACAATCATTGTTCACATCATTCATTGTTCAGAGTTCGTTCTAACTCTCTCACTCTCTCCCCCTTTTTGTCACAAAACAAAGCCAAAACGTAGCATGAGCTACAATATGTAAGGAGAGTAAAAAAAAAATAGAGTTCTAAAAGTATGCACAAACTGAGAACTAAACTAAAACAAAGAGGAAAGCGACGTCCTGTGAAAGCTAAGAACTAAAGTAGATAAAGTGAACAGAAGGTGCGGCTCAGTCTGAAGAATCTGAACTAGTACAGCTCAGCTTGCTCAAAATTCCTTTAAGCAAATTCTTAAAATTTGAGTACTTCTTCTTGATCTTCTTGTGTTCAGAAGAGATCTGCTGAAGCTCTTTCGATATTCTGTCTTGTGTAGCAGAGAGTCGGTGTTGTTCCTGACAGATCGATTCTAAAATCTCTGTCTCAGTTGTCCGTGTCTTTGAGTAAGATGGACGCTGTCTAGATGCAGATGGTGCATCTGGTCCTGCAGTCCATGGTGATTCAGTTTGCAGAATTCCAGAAAGTGAGCGTGCTCTAGTGAGAGGCCCACTATGCTGACTCGTACTTCTTTGAACATTTCTTCTTCTTGTATATTGTCTGGTCGTGGAGGCAGATTTCATAAGTCTCTTTCCTTTGGTGAATTCCCTGTCCTCTTCATCAATTTTTCGCTGAACATCCTTGAAGAATTCTTCCCATTCTTCCGTATCGTAATCTGAGCTGTCTCCATTGGCTTCGTTTGGTTTGTCTTGAGTTGAGATCCTGGTTCTTCTTTAACAGATGAACTCCCGGGCATCATTGCGACCAGTAACAGAATCAACCAGGAGAATGCCATTGATTCTAGTGCTTTGAGTTTAAGAAAGTGTCCTGTGAAAACCAACTCAAGAACATATGAAAAATTGTCAATTTTGAAAAATTTGAAAACATTGTACCTAGACAATCATAATCATGTAGAGAAGCCAAGAATCAAATTAGTTTTCCAAAAAGAATTTTAAAAATAGATCAAATCCATGATTTACAAAAATTCCTCTTTTATGCCCTAAAACCGAATTTTTAGAAATCGAAGCCTAAAAACTCGTTAATCAAGTAGAATCCCAGCATAAAAGCAAAACTAATTGACCCAGAGTTCTTATTTCAAAAGAAATTTGATCAAAAACCATTCACAAACGAAAAAGATCCAAGATTTCAACTCACGTTTGATGAAAAACCATAAAAACCGAGTTTTGATCATGAAAACTTACTTGAATCCGAAGAACTTTGAGTTTTGAAGCACCAAGAAGCAAGAAATCTAGAGAGAGAGACTCTAGAGGCTTGAAAACCAGAGATTAGGGTAAAGAAATCAAGAATCTGTATGTTTCTATATAAAACCCTAGCCGTGATCCGGATCGGCCGAGAATGTGATCCGGATCGGCTACCCGCAGGAAAAATCCTGCGTTCGGGATCCGGATCACTTGCCCCGATCCGGATCGGCTACACCTTTTTCTTCAGAAAAATTTAGAAAAATTCAATAAAATCCAGAAAAAGTATGTAAGCACTTTACCATGTCAACTTTAAACAAATGGCATCGTTTCATACAACAAGAAATAGATTATGCAAAATCTATCAAAAATATCCAAAAATGAAACGAAAATTTACGAAAGTTAAAACACTTAAAGTTGAACAACTTCAATTACATCTATCCTGATCCTATGTGTAATGTCTTTATCAAATCATCAATTTCAGTAAAGAAAATGAAGTACCAAGATCAATAGATGTTTGAAATCCCAGATAAGTTAGATAATATATCTAGACAATCTGTTGAAGGAGTGGCTCTTTGAGCATCTTTTAAAAAAAATCCCACCTTATACCAACCATGAAATACGACTGAGTCAAGTATTTCAATATGTATTTCATCAACATTTTCAAAACAAAGATTTGCTTTTCATTCATGGAGTATCTTTTTCTTTCATTTTCTCCATGTGGTGGTAGTTTTCACACTCCTCATTGGGATGTAACTCTTTCCACATCTTTTGAGCATTTCACATTTCATTGACTCCCCCTCAATTGGCTATCAATTATTTAATATATAAAGTATTCAACCAAACCATTGATCTCGAATTCATACTCGACTAAGCAATCAAATATGATAATGACTATACCAAGAGATCATTGAGAGAGAAATTGACTTTGATCACAAAAGATGGTTTAATTAACGTAAATGATCATTGCAACATTGAAACATTATGACATCAAAAACATAATAAATTTCTAAATGCATAAAAGGATGCAATTAAAGTCAATTATGATTTATGCTCAATTAATGTGCTATGTACAGAACATAGATAAAGAACAAAACAAAAACAAGAACAAAAACAAAACCTAATCTAAGCAAAGGTTTCAAAAGAGTTTATTTCAAGGAAAGCATGCCAATTGCTTTACGCAAGTGAATAAAACGTTTTTGATCCAAAGGTTTTGTTAAGATGTCGGCTAATTGATCCTCAGTTGAAATATATGACAGTTGAAGAATGTTTGATTCAACTAGCTCTCTAAGAAAATGATATCTAAGTTCAATATGTTTTGTTCTAGAGTGCAACACAGGGTTTTTAGAAATGTTAATAGCACTAGTGTTGTCACATAAAATGGTTACCGAAGATGTTGAAATTCGGAAATCGCTCAACACGCTCTTCATCCAAATCAATTGGGTTGAACAACTTCCTGCAGAAATGTACTCCGCTTCGGCAGTCGAGAGTGCTATGCAGTTCTGCTTTTTACTGTGCCATGCAACAAGGCAGTGGCCGAGATAGAAGCATGCACCACTCGTGCTTTTCCGGTCATCCACCGATCCAGCCCAATCGGCATCTGAGTATCCAACAATATCCAAAGTCGTTCCCATAGGATACCAAATTCCGAAATTGATTGTACCTTTGATATACCGGATGATCCGTTTCACCGCTTTCAGGTGAACCTCCTTCGGTGCTGATTGATATCTCGCACAAATCCCAACACTGAAGGATATATCCGGGCGACTAGCCGTGAGATATAGTAGACTTCCAATCATACTGCGGTACAGTTTCTCGTCTACATTCTCACTTTGTGATTCACTTCCAAGTCCCTTATGGCTAGTTCCCATTGGAGTCGGAAAATCTTTAGAATTTTCGAGATCAAACTTTTTGACCAACTCCAGTGCATACTTGGATTGACACAAGTGAATTCCGTCATCGTTTTGTTTAACTTGTAATCCAAGAAAATAATTCAATTCGCCCATCATGGACATCTCAAATTCGCTTTCCATGGTCTCCGCGAATTTAGAAGCATCATTATCTCTCGTTGCTCCAAAAACAATGTCATCAACATAGATTTGAGCAACTATGAAATTGTTTTGATAATGCTTCACAAAGAGAGTCCTGTCAGCTCCCCCTCGAGTGTAGCCCTTTTCCAAAAGGTGCTTTGTCAACCTTTCGTACCATGCTCGCGGTGCTTGTTTCAGACCGTAAAGAGCCTTTTTCAGTCGAAAAACATGGTTAGGTAGTTTATGATCCACAAAACCTTTCGGTTGAGCTACATAAACTTCCTCATTTAAAAATCCATTTAAAAAGGCGCTCTTAACGTCCATTTGAAATAATCTGATTTTAAAATGACAAGCGATCGCAAACAATATACGAATGGACTCGAGTCTAGCTACAGGGGCGAAAGTTTCATCAAAGTCTATACCTTCTACTTGAGAATAGCCTTGAGCAACTAACCTTGCTTTGTTCCTGATGATAGTACCTTCTTCGTTTTTCTTGTTCTTGAAGATCCATTTGGTACCTATCACATTGTGTTGCTTCGGAGGCTTCGTCAGTTCCCAGACTTTGTTTCGCTCAAATTGATGGAGCTCTTCCTGCATTGCTTTAATCCAATAATCATCTTGGAGAGCTTCATCAACATTCTTTGGTTCGATTTGAGATACATAGCATGCAAATCCGCAAACCAATTGTCTCCGTGTTCTAACTCCTTCTTGTGGATCTCCAATTATGTTCGATTCAGGGTGATCCTTGGAGATGCGTAACGTTTGAGGTAGAGGAGTAGGCGGAGGTACACGAGATGATTCCTGCACATCAGATAAGCTTGAAGAACCGTTAGATGCATCAACATTATTATCGAAAGAATTGTTAGAAGAAGATGCATTAGCAGGTGTATCATCATCAAGAGAGATATCGAGGGTAGATTTTTCAGATTCAAAGTGAAAAGCTTCATCTACCTTAACATTTATCGATTCTACGATCGTCTTAGATTCTAAGTTAAAAACTCGATATGCTCTGCTGTTTGTAGAATAACCTAAGAAAATCCCTTCGTCACTTCGAGAGTCAAATTTTCCAAGATTTTCGCGATCACGTAAAATAAAACACCGACTCCCAAAGATGCGAAAATATTTGATGTTAGGTTTTCTACAAAACCAAAGTTCATATGGTGTATTCAAAGTCCCCGGGCGCAAATACACGCGATTGATAACATAGACAGCAGTGTTCACCGCTTCAGCCCAAAAATATAAAGGTAAGTTCCGGCTGTGAAGCATAACACGTGCCATCTCCTGTACGACCCTGTTTTTGCGCTCGACTACACCATTTTGTTGAGGTGTGTAAGGTGCAGAGAATTCATGTTTAATGCCGTTAGAAGTGCAAAAATCAATGAATTTGGAATTTATGAATTCCCCACCTCTATCACTCCTAACTCGAGTAATCCTTTCATTCTTTTCAATCATAATACGATTGCAGATTTCGAGAAAAGAATCAAAAGTATCAGCTTTTTCTTTTAAAAAGGCTACCCAAGTATATCTAGAAAAGTCATCAACCAACAAGAAAATATACCATTTACCTCCCAGAGATGGTTGACGAGTTGGCCCCATTAAGTCCATATGCAAAAGTTCCAAAGGCCGTTTTGTACCTATGTGGTTCAAATTCTTGTGTGCAGTCCTAGACTGTTTTCCCTTTTGGCAACCGCCACACACAAGGTTTTGTTCAAAAGAAAGTTTTGGAACCCCCTTGACCACATCTTTATTTGAAATTCTAGCAAGTTCCTTAAAGTTTATGTGACCTAGCCTTTCATGCCAAAGTGTTTCATTTTTCAAAGATGCTAGGTTACATTTTTCAGAAATCTTAGAAGGAACTACATAACAGTTGTTTTCTGATCTAACCCCCTTTAAAAAGAAAGCATGGTTCATGTCAGTTACAGTGCATTTATCAGATGAAAAATTAACTGAATAACCACTATCACACAGTTGACTTATGCTTATGAGGTTAGTCTTAAGGCCATGAACAAATAATACATTATCTAGAACCGGGCCATCTGGAATAGCTACCGTTCCCTTTCCAACAATTTTGGAAGACCGACCATCTCCGAAAACAACAAGTCCTCCGGAGTTTTTCTCAAATGTTTGAAAACAGTTTTTATCGCCGGTCATATGACGGGAACACCCGCTATCCAGGTACCAAGACGAACTATCATATGCATGCAAAGAAACATTGGTAGCAAGACAGGGAAAGATTTCACCTTTGCGCACCCAAACCTTTTTGGAGTGCGTCGGTAATGGTCGTGAAGTTGATTTCCTAGGTGAGAGCGTCTTGCTTGAAGAATTGCTGCTCCTTGATGATGTCGTCTTGAGCGGTGTACTACCAAGGCTCTTTTCCTTCAATTGATTGGAGTTGTTTTCCGAGGAATAGCCCTTTTGGTAGTCATTGCAAGATGTGCTTGAGGTGTGCGTTTGGCTCCGTCTTGCAATTTCTTCTTATGTGCCCTGAAATGCCACAACGAAAACATACCTTGATTCTTGTCGATTCCGAGGAAGATGTAGTAGGTTCGTTGTCGTTGCTTGTCGTGAACACCGGTGTCGGAGGAGGAGATACCGACTGAGGCACAAATACTGTACCACTCGAACTTGGAATGTCTCCAGTTTGAGTGTATCCGAGGCCGAACTTGTTTCTTTGACCAAGACCAAGAAGTCTGTCCAACTTACTCCTTCCAGAAGAAAATCTCTTTAAGTCATCCTTTAGTTGGCGTATGGTCTCTGTCATTTCCAATTTTTCCTGTCGAGCCTCGCCGTAGAGCTTCAAGAAGTAATTCGCTTTGTTCACCATATCTATATAATTCTTCTCGAAATGCTCATTGGACTCTTGAAGGGAAACATTTGTCTTAATCAGATTATCCCTTTCCACTTCAAGATCGGTTGAGATAGAGGTTACTCTTTTTACTTCATCTTCAAGATCCTGCAATCTCTCTTTCAACCCCTTGTTTTGCTTAGCCAGTTTCTTTGAATCCCTCAAAAGTTATGGTAGGCTAAAACAAAATCTTCACCTTCCGAATCATCTGATTCATCGTCCGTTGCAATCTTTTCAACAGTGGAGTTGGACAGTGAGTCGGATGTACTTGCCATTAAGCACATGAAGGGAGAAGATGTAGTGGACGCGTGGAAAGCTGTCGCGTTGTCTTCTTCATCACTTGACGATGACTCATTTGACGTGGAGTTGTCATCCCAAGTAACGACTTGCATCGCTTTCTTCTTAGCCGGATTCTTGTTGGGACATTCCGTTGCAATGTGGCCGTAGCCTCGACATTTGAAACACTGAACTTGTCCCTCAGAACTTTTCTTATCCTTTGAGAAGTTCTCTTGGCTTCTTGACTTGTAACTTGAAGGACCCTTGCCTTTCTTCGACTTTCCGAAGGATGGAGTTTTGCTTGAATTTCCCCTTCGAAAGTTGCGGCGAAACTTCCTTGTCAAGAGAGCGAGCTGCTTCTCAAAGTCCTCCATAGAAAGGTTCTCGTCGTCGTCCGAGGAGGATGAATCCGCGTCTTCTTCTTTAGTTGATTTCAATGCGTAACCTGAAGACTTAGAAGAGGATGCCTTTCCAGAAGAATAGTTAGTAGGAAAAGTCATTTCATAAGTTTGTAAAGCACCTACTAATTCTTCTACACGCATTTCGTCCGGGTGTTTAATTGTTTCAATGGCTGCGACCTTCGGGCGAAATCGTTCAGGAAGAGTTCTTAGAATTTTTCTTACAACTTTAAATTCTGGAATCTTCTCTCCCAAGTTAGCACATGAGTTCACGATGTCTTGCAATCGTGTGTAATAGTCAGTGAAGGATTCATTCTCTGCCATAGAGATAGAGTCAAACTTGCTCGTGAGCATTTGCAGTTTCTGAATCTTCACTAAGTTAGTTCCCTCATGCGTAACTTGAAGAACATCCCAGATTTCTTTCGCAGTCTCACATGCCGAGACGCGAGAGAACTCAGTTTGTGACAAAGCATTAAATAGAGCATTAATCCCTTTGCCATTGTAAGAAGATAAGTCTATCTCTTCCTTGGTCCATTTCGACCTAGGTTTTAAGGTGCGAACATCATCTAAAATTTCAGTTGGATTAGACCATCCTAATTCAATTGATTGCCACACCCTTTCGTCGATGGAAATTAAGAAAGCTTTCATCCGTACTTTCCAGTACGCATAATTAGTTCCATCAAAGAAAGGGGGTCGATTGATGTTTCCACCTTCAACCATTGTTTACAACCCTATTCCCGCTCTGATACCACTTGTTGGGTTTAGGTTAATAAGGATCTAATAGGGGAAAAAACACCTAGAGGGGGGTGAATAGGTGTAAACAATAAACACTCAAAAAATCATTGTGCGATAAAACCCAATGCGGAAAAATAAAAGAACACACAAGATTTTTACGTGGAAAAACTCCAAACCGGAGTAAAAAACCACGGGACCGATAACACGGCGAAATCCACTAGAATTAACACACGTACAAGGTGATATAACGTACTCACAGACGACTCAACCTTTTACCATACGCTCCTAGTAGATCTTCCCGCTCGCTCCACGACGCTTCTCGAATCCACGATCCGCGCCCAACGCTGAATCCACAGCGTCCAACGTCGAGTCCACGACGTCCAACCGAATCCACGGTCTTCACCCAATGGCACGCTTCGAATCCACGAACGCACCTCGCTCCGAATCCACGAGAGCGATAACACCTTGAATCCACAAGGCCACGCGAGTCCACGCGCCGATTTTGGGGTAAATCGTTGTTTGTTTGGGTGGTGATGATCCGCCGAATACTTAGATTAAAGATAGATCGGAAATACCATCTAAGTATTCATTATTTGATTCAACTCAAGATGTGAGTATGAAAACCTAGAATCAAACTAATCAATATAGATGAAGAACCATTAAATAGATCTAATGATTTCCGTTCTTCTCTATATATGTGGATTTTTCTTTTCGGCTATTTTTCTCAATCAGCCGTTCTATTGCGGATGCCCTAGAAATGAAATGGTAGGGCTATTTATAGGTTAGAAACCCTAGGAAGAATATTCGGATCAAAAACAAACTTTTCTGGAAAGTTTTACCGACGGCGATCCGGATTGCAAAGCCACGATCCGGATTGCAGAAGCACAAAAGACGGTTTCCAGAAAATTGATGTTCGGGATCCGGATCGAAAGCCACGATCCGGATCGTTCATACAGTTTTACCAGAAAAACATGTTCGGGATCCGGATTGCAATTCCTGATCCGGATCGAAGAAGCAAACAGGTAAAACTAGTGTTCGGGATCCGGATCAGAAGTGCTGCGATCCGGATTGAACCAGTGTATGAACAAACACCCTTCGGGATCCGGATTGAAAGCCACGATCCGGATCCTGAACATGTCCCATGTCCAGTTTTTGATGAATAAGCAATTAAAACCTCTTCCAGGTGTTTCTACACTATAAGAAGTATTCGGATCATCAAAATTATTTAGTTAAACGTACCTGATCCTTTTGAATTCTTCTTTCTTGAGATTGAGGTATACGATCCGAAGTTTCTTCATCTTCAATCTTCAAGACTTAACACATTCACGAAATACGCCAACTCAAATTCCGTAACAAATTCTAGTGGATTTCGCCGTGTTATCGGTCCCGTGATTTTTTACTCCGGTTTGGAGTTTGTCCACGTAAAAATCTTGTGTGTTCTTTTATTTTTCCGCCATTGGGTTTTATCGCACAATGATTTTTTGAGTGTTTATTGTTTACACCTATCCCACCCCCCTCTAGGTGTTTTTCCCCTATTAGATCCTTATTAACCTAAACCCAACAAGTGGTATCGGAGCGGGAATAGGGTTGTAAACAATGGTTGAAGGTGGAAACATCAATCGACCCCCTTTCTTTGATGGAACTAATTATGCGTACTGGAAAGTACGGATGAAAGCTTTCTTAATTTCCATCGACGAAAGGGTGTGGCAATCAATTGAATTAGGATGGTCTAATCCAACTGAAATTTTAGATGATGTTCGCACCTTAAAACCTAGGTCGAAATGGACCAAGGAAGAGATAGACTTATCTTCTTACAATGGCAAAGGGATTAATGCTCTATTTAATGCTTTGTCACAAACTGAGTTCTCTCGCGTCTCGGCATGTGAGACTGCGAAAGAAATCTTGGATGTTCTTCAAGTTACGCATGAGGGAACTAACTTAGTGAAGATTCAGAAACTGCAAATGCTCACGAGCAAGTTTGACTCTATCTCTATGGCAGAGAATGAATCCTTCACTGACTATTACACACGATTGCAAGATATCGTGAACTCATGTGCTAACTTGGGAGAGAAGATTCCAGAATTTAAAGTTGTAAGAAAAATTCTAAGAACTCTTCCTGAACGATTTCGCCCGAAGGTCGCAGCCATTGAAACAATTAAACACCCGGACGAAATGCGTGTAGAAGAATTAGTAGGTGCTTTACAAACTTACCAAATGACTTTTCCTACTAACTATTCTTCTGGAAAGGCATCCTCTTCTAAGTCTTCAGGTTACGCATTGAAATCAACTAAAGAAGAAGACGCGGATTCATCCTCCTCGGACGACGACGAGAACATTTCTATGGAGGACTTTGAGAAGCAGCTCGCTCTCTTGACAAGGAAGTTTCGCCGCAACTTTCGAAGGGGAAATTCAAGCAAACTCATCCTTCGGAAAAGAAGAAAGGCAAGGGGTTCTTCAATCACAAGTCAAGAAATCAAGAGAACCTCTCAAAGGATAAGAAAAGTTCTGAGGGACAAGTTCAGTGTTTCAAATGTCGAGGCTACGGCCACATTGCAACTGAATGTCCCAACAAGAATCCGACCAAGAAGAAAGCGATGCAAGTAGTTACTTGGGATGACAACTCCACGTCAAATGAGTCATCGTCAAGTGATGAAGAAGACAACGCGACAGCTTTCCACGCGTCCACCAAACTTCACCCTTCATGTGCTTAATGGCAAGTACATCCGACTCACTGTCCAACTCCACTGTGAAAAGATTGCAACGGACGATGAATCAGATGATTCGGAAGGTGAAGATTTTGTTTTAGCCTACCATAAGCTTTTGAGGGATTCAAAGAAACTGGCTAAGCAAAACAAGGGGTTGAAAGAGAGATTACAGGATCTTGAAGATGAAGTAAAAAGGGTGATCTCTATCTCAACCGATCTTGAAGTGGAAAGGGACAATCTGTTTAAGACAAATGTTTCCCTTCAAGAGTCCAATGAGCAACTCGAGAAGAATTATATGGATATGGTGAACAAAGCGAATTACTTCTTGAAGCTCAACGGCGAGGCTCGACAAGAAAAATTGGAAATGACGGAGACCATACGCCAACTAAAGGATGACTTAAAGAGATTTTCTTCTGGAAGGAGTAAGTTGGACAGACTGCTTGGTCTCGGTCAAAGAAATAAGTTCGGCCTCGGATACACTCAAACTGGAGACATTCCAAGTTCGAGTGGTACAGTGTTTGTGCCCCAGTCGGTATCTCCTCCTCCGACATCGGTGTTCACGACAAGCAACGACAACGAACCTACTACATCTTCCTCGGAATCGACAAGAACCAAGGTATGTTTTCGTTGTGGCATTTCAGGGCACATAAGAAGAAATTGCAAGACGGAAGCTAAACGCACATCTCAAGCACATCTTGCAACGACTACCAAAAGGGCTATTCCTCGGAAAACAAGTTCAATTCATTCAAAGGAAAAGAGCCTTGGTAGCACATCTCTCAAGACGACATCATCAAGGAGCAGCAATTCTTCAAGCAAGACGCCCTCACCTAGGAAATCAACCTCACGACCATTACCGACGCACTTCAAAAAGGTTTGGGTGCGCAAAGGTGAGATCTTTCCCTGTCTTGCTACCAATGTTTCTTTGCATGCATATGATAGTTCGTCTTGGTACCTGGATAGCGGGTGTTCCCGTCATATGACCGGCGATAAAAACTGTTTTCAAACATTTGAGAAAAACTCCGGAGGACTTGTTGTTTTCGGAGATGGTCGGTCTTCCAAAATTGTTGGAAAGGGAACGGTAGCTATTCCAGATGGCCCAGTTCTAGATAATGTATTATTTGTTCATGGCCTTAAGACTAACCTCATAAGCATAAGTCAACTGTGTGATAGTGGTTATTCAGTTAATTTTTCATCTGATAAATGCACTGTAACTGACATGAACCATGCTTTCTTTTTAAAGGGGGTTAGATCAGAAAACAACTGTTATGTAGTTCCTTCTAAGATTTCTGAAAAATGTAACCTAGCATCTTTGAAAAATGAAACACTTTGGCATGAAAGGCTAGGTCACATAAACTTTAAGGAACTTTCTAGAATTTCAAATAAAGATGTGGTCAAGGGGGTTCCAAAACTTTCTTTTGAACAAAACCTTGTGTGTGGCGGTTGCCAAAAGGGAAAACAGTCTAGGACTGCACACAAGAATTTGAACCACATAGGTACAAAACGGCCTTTGGAACTTTTGCATATGGACTTAATGGGGCCAACTCGTCAACCATCTCTGGGAGGTAAATGGTATATTTTCTTGTTGGTTGATGACTTTTCACTACAAAAAAATTGTGATTTAGCGGCATTCTGTAATTGCCGCCTAAAGGTCAAAGTGCCGTAAAAATAATTAGTGGCATTTAGCAATTAGTGCCGCCTAAAGTCGTGTTGCTGATTCTTCTACCGGCATTTAATTAAATTGCCGTTAAAATTAAATAATTAGTAGCATTAAATAAATGCCGTTATAGATGTGGTTATTAGCGATATTATTAAATGCCAGTATTTTTTTATTATCTACAACACTAATAAATGCCGGTAATTATTAGTTTATTTGCAATATTATACAAATATTGGTAATGTATTGTTAATAAATGCCGGTAATTATTAGTTTATTTGCAATATTATACAAATATTGGTAATGTATTGTTAATAAATGCCGGTAATTATTAATTTATTTGCAATATTATACAAATGTTGATAATCTGTTGTTAATTCCGGCATTAATAAATGCCGCTAATTTTAAATATTTTTAAATTATATTTTTAAATAAATAAAAATAATATAAATTATTATTTGCATTATCATAAAATAATTAAATCTTATTAATTTCAAAAAATACAAATTCAATGGATAATATGAGATTTCAATATTTTCAATATTTATGCATAAATCGTACATAACAAAATAACAAAAATATTTTACTAAGCTCATTTTCAATTAATCAAACAATAAGTTAAAATCTTCAGTACATTCAACATTCAAAAAAATAACAAATGACCACAAAATATTTCTAAACACAAAAGTACCAATACGTACACAAATAACGCATCCAAATAGGTCAGTACACGACATAAAGTTGTTTGCGAATATAAAAATACAGCTTAAAATTATTTAAATTGTCTTGAATTCCAAAGGTAGCATTACCTGCGTTGAACCTGTCAAAAAAAGAACACGTTAAAAGTTAGTTTTAACGAGTCAAAAGTCTACTTTACATAGTATGGGTACCTTTATACCAGTCAGTGTTGCAAAATGTCCTCTACCAGGTAGGCATTCAAAATTTTCTACTCCAACTTCAGGTAGCTCCTTCCCTCTGGTGTGCTCTAAAACTGCTCTGTGCATCAAGCACGTATCAGAAATCAATATATATATATATATATATATATATATATATATATATATATATATATATATATATATATGATAACATTATATGACATGAAACGGTCATCCTAAACCACAGTACAAAAGCTTTACTGGGTCTGCAGAAGAACCATATATGGTTACATTACATAAAATGGTTAACAGAAAAAACAAAATACTTAAAAGAAGAAAAAATAAAATACCTTTAAGAACAAACATACAAACAAAATTAGGAAAAAGTTAAAAGTACCTGTGCAAGTACTGCAGCAGCCAACTGAAGACTCGGCTCCAAAGTCTCCGGAACAACCTGAAAATTTTGGACCGATAATGATGCCATGTGTTATCAAATGGGTAGAATCTTTCTTCTTCAGCATTGTCATGGACGAGATATTGTCAGTATTACTTACCGCAGTGGCACCAGCCTTCTCCAGATTAACACCATGGTCAACATCATGGGCTCGAACAAACGTCTTTACATTTGAAAAATATTTGCTCAATGCCCAAACAGTTCTGTAATTTGCACCCGGAGTTTCTAAAGTTATAACAGCAGCACAAGCTCTCTCAGCGTCGACTTTATGGAGAACCTGTTTAAAAATGTATAATATCGTTAACGAAATCAAACTATAAATAAGCCCTATCAAAATTGCGAAACTCCTCTTTACCTCTCTGCTTCCTGCATCCCCCAAATACACAGGAAGGTCAAGTGCACGTCCAGCTACTACTCGATCACTGTTGACAAAAATGCACCGTAATTTAATGTATACACTATATTTTTTTTCATGGGAAATTATCTTGCCCAACAAAATTATACATTTCTAAGTAGATAAGTACTAATTGCATCGTATCATTCTTATACATCAACATATGAGCTATCACGTTTGCAGAGTACCAATCTTATCATTAGTGAAGTTTCTCAGTTTATTATACTTCCATCTAACATCTCTACCATCTGACATCCATGCTATACGGATGGAGAAGCATACCTTCTAACATCAAGAGCAACAAAAGGAATTAACCTCTCGGAAAGAAGTTGGGCGATGATCTGACAAAACCAACAAGAAAAAGTTAACTCAAAAATTCAGACAAGACAACTCTTCGCACAGGTTCGCTTCATTTAGGGCAAATTGAGATGAGAAGGATTTCAAAACCACCTATCCAACGCGTCCAAATCCACATATAATAATGTGGTCTTGCAGGTCATCCGTCTACACATTCACATAAACAGACATTTTAAAGATCTAGAAATAGAAGTAAACCATGCAAAGATCGACAAAGAATATTAGTTGAAATACCAATCCTAACTCTCCTAATTCCTAACTAGTAAATATTAAATCTAAACTAGCGACTCAGCATATGAATATTAACCTTTTTAAATCATCTAACTTTCCAGCATTTCTAAGTAATCATTGATTTTGCTCCCAGGGCAGATATTTACTAGTGCAGAATCCTTGCAACAAGTATCTGTTCCTATTAGCTGGTTTACAGTATGACAGCAGGCTTTTCCAGAAGTTGCCTCAACAAGTTTTGGTAACCAGTTTATACAGATTAAGTTCAGCTCCAAAATGTATTCGAAACAATGAAATGTTTCAATAACTAGTAATTATTTACTGGAACACTGCCATATCCTAGAATTCCTTGTATGACTATAAACGAAAGAAGGATTAAAATATGATTACTAACTTGCCAATAACATGAAGAACATACCTCACTTTCAACTGGAAGCAAACTCCTGACATCTAGCTGCTCAAATCTAGAAGCAAGCAACTGACCTCCAGCTGCCAACCATGGCGTAAGAGCCATTGAAATACCAACAACCAGGAACAACAATGATGATAGATGAGATGACAAAATATCCTGCACAGAAATGTCAAGGAGCTTAAGCTTTCACAGTTGGGATGCAAGTAGCACAATAATTTTGCAGACTCTGGTAGTATTATAGTCCATTCAATGCATAGCATTTTTGTCTAGACTAGTGCAACAAACTAAGATCATGCCTGTCTTGAGCCAGCAAGCATATAGATGAAGATGGATGATACCAAGAATTTGACTAAATATAGCAACAGACAGCAATCTCTGTATGGATAATAATAATAATGAAAAATAGCCCTACATATGAAGGACTACATATAGCAATAGAGAGCAAACACTATATGTATAGAATGAAAAAAATGAGGAAAACAGTTTTACATATGAAGGCAAACCTGATTTACAGCTTCCCCAAAAGCTACAAAAGCGAATTCTCCCCCTGGTGCCAGCAGAAGACTAACTCTAATTGCAGCTATACTTGATAGCCAAATATTCTTCCTACTAAGGCAACCAGTATTGTCTTTCCGACAATCAAGAGACTAAGTGTCCCCAAAATTACTGGGAAGTTTGAAAATAGCAACTTTGGATCGATAGACATTCCAACCTGAAAAGAACATGGCAATAAAAGAAACTTAACAAAATCCCTGCATATGGAAAGTTTAACAATCCATTAGCGTGTACCTCGACGTCTATTTGTAGCAACTAGCAAGCATTTTCTCAACTGAAAAGTGAAGGACTTTTAAGCAGAATAAATCATAGAAGATTAAAATTATATGTTTTGTACACTGAAAAATGAAGAGTAAATCTAGCCTTCAATAGTTTATCTACATAACCATAAGCTAATAGATGTTTGCAATTTATCAGAAGACAAAAGCAAGGATTTTGATTGTTTGAGTTGCTTTGCAAAAATGAAATGATGTTGCACCACATGCATTTTAAGTCTCAACCAGAAAATAAAAGGCAAAGCCACAACGCAAGACTGCAAATTGCAACATAGAGCACTTACCGTCATGAAAAAGAGACCTAATAGAAGTCAAATTTTGAAGCAGTAGTTTTAGAGATTTGGTGATAAGGACTCATCAATTTAATCATTTAATCGTACGAACTCGACGATTTGGTAACCATACTGAATGATGCTTCATATGATATGTCTTACAGTACAATTGCATATCTACACATGACAGTTTTGGAAAACAACAACATATCATATTTTATTAGATAATTGATGTGTAGGCTAAAATAATTGGAAACTTTAAACCCCCCCCCCCCCCCCCCCCCCCCCAATCATTTGCATACATTTGTAGCACACTTTATAGCCTTTGTAGCACACAAGCAGGGATCTTTAAGCCAAAATATATTAAAAAAGTACTTAAACTATAATGGCTTGTTGTATACTTTACCGTCTTTTTCAAACCTCTATACAGCATAAAAAATTAAATTGGCAGAGGCAGCAATGGCTAATTAAGAACCTATTAGAATGGTGACAAAATTCATGCGAATATACACAACAATCTGAGGCAGACTAAGAACTTATACCTCTGATAGTTCATTGAGCATTGCATATGCATTCCTAAATGGAGAATGCAGTCAATCACCAAGAATGCAAAGCAAGTGGAAGAGAATGCCTGGTAGAGATATGCCCGAACATGGACAAGCTCTTTAAAAAAGTATAAGGCAAAAATAAAAGGTTGCGGCAAGCAAATAGTTGATCGTGCTAGTCCCAAACTACAAGAAGGAAGGTAACACAAAGTAATAAATTTAGACACTAAGGCTCTCAAAAACTTAAAACTCTTGAGGGAGCTTGCATTTACTTTGTCCACTCAAAAATGGAAATAAAGAACTGTCTCATATTTCACTTGTTTGAGGGCTTCTTTTTTTTTTTTTTCTGACTTAGTGCTTTTTTGTCTATAACTTGTTGTCGTTTTATCAGCAAATCGTATGTCCTATTGATATCCTCTGTTCACAAGATGTCTAATGATATTAGAAATGTAACTTCAATCCCCTAATCTTCCTTATGGTCAAAATGTTAAGTAATAACTAAAGTGTTATATTTGGGTCCTTTTTACAATATGTCAAGCACACAATAGACTTCAATGTCAACCACAAATTTCTTCGATAAATAAAAAAATATAAACTATTATTTCTGATAGTTCATAGTTGATAACATTAAACAGATAAATCTCGTACGGAAAGAACCGAAATTATTACCTCAAAGTTAGAAGGAATTAATTCGGGCATTATGTAGGAGCAGATCACAAGATAAAGCAAAGGAAATGTTGCAAATTCACATAAAATTTCAGCAACTACAAAAGCCGTAACCAGCTAATGTGAGAGAAGAGTACTGTAATGCAGAACAGGCCGCGGCCGACCCTGCGAAGCCAAATTACAATTCGCTTTCCTGCCGTCGTTGGAGAAGACGCTCCACAAGGCTTCGAGCTTGGAGTGTCGTTAGAGAAGACGCTCCACAAAGCTTAGAGTTTCTAGCATTGTAGGAGAAGACGCTCCACAGAACTTCGATCTTCAGCCTGAGACGACGTGGGGCTGGCGAAGGAGTCGGCGTGGGGCTGGCGGAGGAGAAGGCGTCGATTGGGTGGGGGTGGATCCGCCGCAGGAAAAACTCTGGGCGCGTGTGGGAGAGGAGGAATCATGGGTTTCTGTGAGAGGGCAAAGGAGTTGGGAGCAACCGAGGCGGTGGAGGCGGTAGAGGTGGCCGCAGGGAAGGCGTTGGCTGGGGGAGCGAATAGTGAAAATCCTTCATGGGGGCAAGAGGAGGCTGGGTTGAGGGTTTGTGATGGTGGGGATGGTTTGGAAATCTTTGGGTTTTTTTTTTTTTTTTCTTTTCTTACGCGCGCGCGAAGTCGACTCGCAATTGTTGCTGCCCACTCAATTCTGGCGCTTTGATGAAAATTTGAGATAATCGGCCGATTAAGAAAAAAAAAAAAATTATAAATTTGTTAAGAGCATTTATTTAAAAATGCCAGCAAAAATTAATTTTTGCTGGCATTTTTTATAAATGCCACTACAAAAGTGCCACTAAAAATCTATTTTTGGTGTAGTGTGTAGTGCGGCCGTCTGATCGAAAAACAGTTTATACAATTTTCAATCGGTTCGACGAGACGGTCACACTGGCAATTTCAGATTTTCGAGATCAAACTTGGATCTAAAAGGTGAACAAATATTGCTCTGAAAAATGTGCAATTTGCAGGAATAAATCTAATATTATTTATTTATATCTTAAGTAAGAATTTAAAATCTTTTACTAATATTTGCTTTTAAATTGCATAATAAAGTTTTAGTGGCATTAAAAGTAATTGCCGGTATTTAAACTATCTTTTACCGGCATTTAATAAATATAATATAGTTCATATTAATACTAACCAATAAATTTGTAAATATCGATAAATGAGATATTTAGCAACAATTTTTAATAAATGCCTGTATATTTATATTTAGCAACATTTACTTAAATATTGCAACGAATAGTGCCGCTGTATGTCATATTCACCAACAATAATTTGTTAATATCGATAAATGATATATTTAGCAATATTTTTTAATAAATGCCTGTATATTTTGTATTTAGCAACATTTACTTAAATATTGCAACGAATAGTGCCGCTGTATGTCATATTCACCAACAATAATTTGTAAATATCGATAAATGATATATTTAGCAATAATTTTTAATAAATGGTGTATAATTTAATTTAGCATATGGACTTAATGGGGCCAACTCGTCAACCATCTCTGGGAGGTAAATGGTATATTTTCTTGTTGGTTGATGATTTTCTAGATATACTTGGGTAGCCTTCTTAAAAGAAAAAGCTGATACCTTTGATTCTTTTCTCGAAATCTGCAATCGTATTATGATAGAAAAGAATGATAGGATTACTCGAGTTAGGAGTGATAGAGGTGGTGAATTCATAAATTCCAAATTCATTGATTTTTGCATTTCTAATGGCATTAAACATGAATTCTCCGCACCTTACACACCTCAACAAAATGGTGTAGTCGAGCGCAAAAACAGGGTCGTACAGGAAATGGCACGTGTTATGCTTCACAGCCGGAACTTACCTTTTTATTTTTGGGCTGAAGCGGTAAACACTGCTGTTTATGTTATCAATCGCGTGTATTTGCGCCCGGGGACCTTGAATACACCATATGAACTTTGGTTTTGTAGAAAACCTAACATCAAATATTTTCGCATCTTTGGGAGTCGGTGTTTTATTTTACGTGATCGTGAGAATCTTGGAAAATTTGACTCTCGAAGTGACGAAGGGATTTTCTTAGGTTATTCTACAAACAGCAGAGCATATCGAGTTTTTAACTTAGAATCTAAGACGATCGTAGAATCGATAAATGTTAAGGTAGATGAAGCTTTTCATTTTGAATCTGAAAAATCTACCCTCGATATCTCTCTTGATGATGATACACCTGCTAATGCATCTTCTTCTAACAATTCTTTCGATAATAATGTTGATGCATCTAACGGTTCTTCAAGCTTATCTGATGTGCAGGAATCATCTCGTGTACCTCCGCCTACTCCTCTACCTCAAACGTTACGCATCTCCAAGGATCACCCTGAATCGAACATAATTGGAGATCCACAAGAAGGAGTTAGAACACGGAGACAATTGGTTTGCGGATTTGCATGCTATGTATCTCAAATCGAACCAAAGAATGTTGATGAAGCTCTCCAAGATGATTATTGGATTAAAGCAATGCAGGAAGAGCTCCATCAATTCGAGCGAAACAAAGTCTGGGAACTGACGAAGCCTCCGAAGCAACACAATGTGATAGGTACCAAATGGATCTTCAAGAACAAGAAAAACGAAGAAGGTACTATCATCAGGAACAAAGCAAGGTTAGTTGCTCAAGGCTATTCTCAAGTAGAAGGTATAGACTTTGATGAAACTTTCGCCCCTGTAGCTAGACTCGAGTCCATTCGTATATTGTTTGCGATCGCTTGTCATTTTAAAATCAGATTATTTCAAATGGACGTTAAGAGCGCCTTTTTAAATGGATTTTTAAATGAGGAAGTTTATGTAGCTCAACCGAAAGGTTTTGTGGATCATAAACTACCTAACCATGTTTTTCGTCTGAAAAAGGCTCTTTACGGTCTGAAACAAGCACCGCGAGCATGGTACGAAAGGTTGACAAAGCACCTTTTGGAAAAGGGCTACACTCGAGGGGGAGCTGACAGGACTCTCTTTGTGAAGCATTATCAAAACAATTTCATAGTTGCTCAAATCTATGTTGATGACATTGTTTTTGGAGCAACAAGAGATAATGATGCTTCTAAATTCGCGGAGACCATGGAAAGCGAATTTGAGATGTCCATGATGGGCGAGTTGAATTATTTTCTTGGATTACAAGTTAAACAAAACGATGAAGGAATTCACTTGTGTCAATCCAAGTATGCACTGGAGTTGGTCAAAAAGTTTGATCTTGAAAATTCTAAAGATTTTCCGACTCCAATGGGAACTAGCCATAAGGGACTTGGAAGTGAATCACAAAGTGAGAATGTAGACGAGAAACTGTACCGCAGTATGATTGGAAGTCTACTATATCTCACGGCTAGTCGCCCGGATATATCCTTCAGTGTTGGGATTTGTGCGAGATATCAATCAGCACCGAAGGAGGTTCACCTGAAAGCGGTGAAACGGATCATCCGGTATATCAAAGGTACAATCAATTTCGGAATTTGGTATCCTATGGGAACGACTTTGGATATTGTTGGATACTCAGATGCCGATTGGGCTGGATCGGTGGATGACCGGAAAAGCACGAGTGGTGCATGCTTCTATCTTGGCCACTGCCTTGTTGCATGGCACAGTAAAAAGCAGAACTGCATAGCACTCTCGACTGCCGAAGCGGAGTACATTTCTGCAGGAAGTTGTTCAACCCAATTGATTTGGATGAAGAGCGTGTTGAGCGATTTCCGAATTTCAACATCTTCGGTAACCATTTTATGTGACAACACTAGTGCTATTAACATTTCTAAAAACCCTGTGTTGCACTCTAGAACAAAACATATTGAACTTAGATATCATTTTCTTAGAGAGCTAGTTGAATCAAACATTCTTCAACTGTCATATATTTCAACTGAGGATCAATTAGCCGACATCTTAACAAAACCTTTGGATCAAAAACGTTTTATTCACTTGCGTAAAGCAATTGGCATGCTTTCCTTGAAATAAACTCTTTTGAAACCTTTGCTTAGATTAGGTTTTGTTTTTGTTTTTGTTTTGTTCTTTATCTATGTTCTGTACATAGCACACTAATTGAGCATAAATCATAATTGACTTTAATTGCATCCTTTTATGCATTTAGAAATTTATTATGTTTTGATGTCATAATATTTCAATGTTGCAATGATCATTTACGTTAATTAAACCATCTTTTAAGTGATCAAAGTCAATTTCTCTCTCAATGATCTCTTGGTATAGTCATTATCATATTTGATTGCTTAGTCGAGTATGAATTCGAGATCAATGGTTTGGTTGAATACCTTATATATTAAATAATTGATAGCCAATTGAGGGGGAGTCAATGAAATGTGAAATGCTCAAAAGATGTGGAAAGAGTTACATCCCAATGAGGAGTGTGAAAACTACCACCACATGGAGAAAATGAAAGAAAAAGATACTCCATGAATGAAAAGCAAATTTTTGTTTGAAAAATTGTTGATGAAATTCATATTGAAATATTTGACTCAGTCGTATTTCATGGTTGGTATAAGGTGGGATTTTTTTTAAAAGATGCTCAAAGAGCCACTCCTTCAACAGATTGTCTAGATATATTATCTAACTTATCTGGGATTTCAAACATCTATTGATCTTGGTACTTCATTTTCTTTACTGAAATTGATGATTTGATAAAGACATTACACATAGGATCAGGATAGATGTAATTGAAGTTGTTCAACTTTAAGTGTTTTAACTTTCGTAAATTTTCGTTTCATTTTTGGATATTTTTGATAGATTTTGCATAATCTATTTCTTGTTGTATGAAACGATGCCATTTGTTTAAAGTTGACATGGTAAAGTGCTTACATACTTTTTCTGGATTTTATTGAATTTTTCTAAATTTTTCTGAAGAAAAAGGTGTAGCCGATCCGGATCGGGCAAGTGATCCGGATCCCGAACGCAGGATTTTTCCTGCGGGTAGCCGATCCGGATCACATTCTCGGCCGATCCGGATCACGGCTAGGGTTTTATATAGAAACATACAGATTTTGATTTCTTTACCCTAATCTCTGGTTTTCAAGCCTCTAGAGTTTCTCTCTCTAGATTTCTTGCTTCTTGGTGCTTCAAAACTCAAAGTTCTTCGGATTCAAGTAAGTTTTCATGATCAAAACTCGGTTTTTCACAGTTTTTATGGTTTTTCATCAAACGTGAGTTGAAAAATTGGAACTTTTTCGTTTGTGAATGGTTTTTGATCAAATTTCTTTTGAAATAAGAACTCTGGGTCAATTAGTTTTGCTTTTATGCTGGGATTTTACTTGATTAACGAGTTTTTAGGCTTCGATTTCTAAAAATTCGGTTTTAGGGCATAAAAGAGGAATTTTTGTAAATCATGGAATTGATCTATTTTTAAAATTCTTTTTGGAAAACTAATTTGATTCTTGGCTTCTCTACATGATTATGATTGTCTAGGTACAATGTTTTCAAATTTTTCAAAATTGACAATTTTTCATATGTTCTTGAGTTGGTTTCACAGGACACTTTCTTAAACTCAAAGCACTAGACGCAATGGCCTTCTCCTGGTTAATTCTGCTACTGGTTACGATGGTGCTCACCAGAGCAACTAATAAGTTGAAAAGAGCCAAGAAACTCCAAAGAAAAGGAGAAGTCGATGTCATAAGTGACACTGAACTTGAAGAGAATGAGAATGAGATTCATTGGGACATGATAACAGATGATGAAGATGATGAGGTATTGCCGACTAACTCAACACGAAAAGGAAAAGCTCCCTTGGACACTGGGAAAGCTCCTATGCCTGCCCCAACTATCTCTATAAAACGTAAGCGACTTGCTCGACGTTTTGGACTGGGACAGGAGACCAAGGTTGACCCACCAATAGCTCCTGACTCTCCGCCACGTGTTGAAGAAGTATTTGTTAACAGTGACCGTCTTAGAGCGTTTGCACATCGCGAATGCATTGGCGAAAGGCACGTGAACATTGAGGCTCTACAAGGTCACTCCCCTGAATTTGGTACTTTGATTGAACAAGCAAATCTCATTCAAGTATGTCGCTTCCCAGAAACTCTCGGTTACTGCCTGCACCAGGTGAGGACCTTCTATACCAATGCACGGCATCTTCGCGAATTTGAAAACGGTCCTATGGAGTTCTACACGAATATCCAAGGCACGAGATTCAAAATCACTCCACAGTTGATTGGCGAGGTTTTGGGAATGGAAGCCAGCAAGAAAGGAGTCCACTACCTGAAAGGGATAAATTTGACAAATACTTTATGGCGAAAAGTTATCGAAGGAATTTGTCTCGAGGGAACACAGTCAACCGAAAAATCAGTTCGATCTAAAGAACTTCGTCTTGAATATCGCTTCTTAAACTTCATCACGTGTTACAATATACTTCCAAACATGCAGACGAAGGTTGTGAGATGGGAACGATTGTTGTTCTTATATCTCATCGGACATCCATCAGAGGCAACGGCATTGAATATCAACATCCCGTACATCATCTGGAATAGAATGGCACGATATGTTGAGCATCCTCACCCCAGCGAAAGAATTCCTTTTCCACTGATTATAATGAGGATTTTAAAGAAATTTCAAGTTGACATCACTTCTACAACCTATCATCAATGTCTGAACATGATAGATGAGTCCACAATTGTCAAATCCCTTCACAAGTTGCCACATGTCACTCAAGCTTCTGCATCTGGGAAGAAGCCTGACCCAAGCACGGCTGCATCACCATCTCATCAAGCACCTGGCACAGATGATGACGCATCATTGAATTCGATTTTCAAGTTACAGCAACGACTGTCTATCCAGCAGGAACAAATTTTGAAAGAACAACAGCGGATTACCAATGAGCTAGAAATATCAACAGCAGCTCACATCACCATCACGAAGAAGATAAATTCAATGGACAAGCGGATGCGAAAGATAATGTCCAAGATTGGGTGCACAAGTTCTGAAGATTCAGATTCTGAAAACTGACCTTTTCTTTTGTGCAGGATTTTTTTTTAGTTTAGTTTTCAGTTTGTGCATACTATTAGGACTTTATGTTTTCTTTACTCTCCTTACATATTGTAGCTCATGCTACGTTTTGGCTTTGTTTTGTGACAAAAAGGGGGAGAGAGTGAGAGAGTTAGAGAGAACTCTGAACAATGAATGATTGTGAATATCGATGATATCAAGGTAAGTATGAACCTCAACTCAACTTTGGTTTTTCTTTTGTGATTTGTGACATGCTTCTATACTAACTATTCGACTAACTATTTGGGCATGTAATATGACTAACAAGTTGATGTTGGACTAACATACTTTGACATTTGGTTTTCAACTGCTTAGAAGATATGTTGGTTTTTAACTATGCTTCTTTCACATATCTGAATTTTTCAAATGTCATGATGAGACTAAACTCTATCTCTGTATTTGGTTTTGTATGTTCCAATTCTTGAGGTATCTAACGAATTTGTTTGTCAAGAATGTTTTCTGTGTGCAGAGATTACAGATGTCTAAGTCTAGAGTCTGTTCTAGGAGTTTATCTCATGTTTTTAATTTCTGGAACTCTTTTGTAAATTTTTGTTGTATGGTGATAGCAACAAAAATATCTTTTTGAATTTTCTTTGTGGATTTGTGTTTTGTCACGAAACCGCCAAAGGGGGAGATTGTTACGGAATTTGAGTTGGCGTATTTCGTGAATGTATTAAGTCTTGAAGATTGAAGATGAAGAAACTTTGGATCGTATACCTCAATCTCAAGAAAGAAGAATTCAAAAGGATCAGGTACGTTTAACTAAAGAATTTTGATGATCCGAATACTTCTTATAGTGTAGAAACACCTGGAAGAGGTTTTAATTGCTTATTCATCAAAAACTGGACATGGGACATGTTCAGGATCCGGATCGTGGCTTTCAATCCGGATCCCGAAAGGTGTTTGTTCATACACTGGTTCAATCCGGATCGCAGCACTCTCTGATCCGGATCCCGAACACTAGTTTTACCTGTGTGCTTCTTCGATCCGGATCAGGAATTGCAATCCGGATCCCGAACATGATGTTCTGGTAAAACTGTATGAACGATCCGGATCGGGGACTACGATCCGGATCCCGAACAGGCAATTTTCTGGAAATCGTGGTTTGTGCTTCTGCAATCCGGATCGCCAAATCTGATCCGGATCGCCGTCGGTATTTCTTTCCAGAAAAGGCTGTTTTTGATCCGAATATTCTTCCTAGGGTTTCTAACCTATAAATAGCCCTTCCATTTCATTTCTAGGGCATCCGCAATAGATCGGCTGGTTAAGAAAAGATAGCCGAAAAGAAAAATCCACATATATAGAGAAGAACGGAAATCATTAGATCTATTCTATGGTTCTTCATCTATATTGATTGATTTGATTCTAGGTTTTCCATACTCACATTTTGAGTAGAATCAAATCAATGAATACTTAGATGGTATTTCCGATCTATCTTTAATCTAAGTATTCGGCGGATCATCACCACCCAAACAAACAACGATTTATCCCAAAATCGGCGCGTGGACTCGCGTGGCCTTGTGGATTCAAGGTGTTATCGCTCTCGTGGATTCGGAGCGAGGTGCGTTCGTGGATTCGAAGCGTGCCATTGGGTGAAGACCGTGGATTCGGTTGGACGTCGTGGACTCGACGTTGGACGCTGTGGATTCAGCGTTGGGCGCGGATCGTGGATTCGAGAAGCGTCGTGGAGCGAGCGGAGAAGATCTACTAGGAGCGTATGGTAAGAGGTTGAGTCGTCTGTGAGTACGTTATATCACCTTGTACGTGTGTTAATTCTAGTGGATTTCGCCGTGTTATCGGTCCCGTGGTTTTTTACTCCGGTTTGGAGTTTTTCCACGTAAAAATCTTGTGTGTTCTTTTATTTTTCCGCATTGGGTTTTATCGCACAATGATTTTTTGAGTGTTTATTGTTTACACCTATTCACCCCCCTCTAGGTGTTTTTTCCCCTATTAGATCCTTATTAACCTAAACCCAACATCTTTGTCTACAGCAGTCAACGGCCAAGGTTCGGCCGCCGAACACTAATTGTTTCATGACGGACAGGATGGATTCCGCAGCTGCAGCCAACCGTTTACTCCTAAATCAGCTGCGTGACATAGCGGGGCCTGGAGTCGAAAATGAGGGAATGTTTTCCTGAGGTGTTTAGTGAGGATTGTGCTTAAGTTTCGGGACGAAACTTTTTATAAAGTGTGAGTGGTGTAGTGACCCGACCCTTAGGGGTATTTTTGAACTCACGTGTAATCGCTTAAGCCTTAAGCGAAATAAAATTATTTAATTTTCAAAAGTCGGCCGGGACAAGGTGTGTGTATTTTTCTGCGATAGAGCGCGAAAAACGATGACCGACGGTGCGATCGGATTCGAAATCCGATGCCGGGATCTCCCGGAACGGGATCCTTAGCGACGCGGTGATTAGTCACGCATCGGAAACCATGCGAAATATCTTGCACCCGTTAGAGATAAGGGGTTATCTCGTAGGGGATAATTAAGTAATTAATTAATCAATTATCCGGTGACGGAAATTTAAATCCTCCTACGTACGAATTAAAGGGGAAATTAATCGTACGTGTGTTTAAAATTGGGAATCTATTTCCCGTGATTATTTAATAAAGGTGATTAAATAATCGGTGGTCAGGATTTAAAGGTGAGGTTTTATCCCGTAAGTCAGATATTTATTTGAGAAATAGAAACAGGATGTTTTGGGTTTTTCTAGTTACGCACGTGTAAGATAAAGTGGATATTAATTAAACAATCAAATAATAGGGGTTATCGGTAAGGATTAATTAATTAATAAATTAATTAATTGGGGTCAAAATATCCGAAAGGATTTTGACGGTGCGTATGTATGAAATTGGATAAAAAGGATAAATAGATAATAAGATCTATTTATTCCCCCGTTTACCGAACGAAACCCTAGTTTAAAAATATCGCCCCTCAAATCGTCCCCTTTCGTGCGTACCGAAACCCCAACCGTGAGGAGAGAAAAAGGGAGAGAACGGAACCCTAACCGGAGGAAGGAGAAGGAAAAGAGAAGGAGCCGATCGTCCCAAACGCCGATCCGAAGGCAAGAAACACGACCGGACACCTTCCCGACGGTCTCCGGTTAGTAGAATATTTTTTAGTAATTTTTCCGGATTTTTCCTGTCGTCTTTTCGTCAATTTCTTGAATTTCTCCGCCGTCCCCGTTACCATCGCCGTCGTCGTATTCATGCTGGACGGACGGAACGGACGGCGGGGACGCGCGGTGCCGCTAGGGCATCGCACGGGGAGGGGGGAAAACAATCGCGGACGACCGGACGCCGCCACGAGCGGCGACGGCGCCGCGCGGGTCGCACCCGCGCGGGCGCGCGCGGACACCGCGCGGGCGGCCCCGCGCGGGGCGCCGCGCGGGCACGCGCGGGGTGCCGCGCGGGCGGCCCGCGCGGGAGCAGCGCGGGCACCCGCGCGGGGTGCCGCGCGGGCGGCCCCGCGCGGGCGCCCGCGCGGGCGGCCCGCGCGGGAGCAGCGCGGGCGCCCGCGCGGGGTGCCGCGCGGGCGGTCCCGCGCGGGCGCCGCGCAGGCACCCGCGCGGGCGGCCCGCGCGGGAGCCGCGCGGGCGCCCGCGCGGGGGTGCCGCGCGGGCGGTCCCGCGCGGGAGCCGCGCGGGCGCCGCGCGGGGTGCCGCGCGGGCGGTCCCGCGCGGGCGCCGCGCGGGCACCCGCGCGGGGTGCCGCGCGGGCGGCCCCGCGCGGGCGCCGCGCGGGCACCGCGCGGGGTGCCGCGCGGGCGGCCCCGCGCGGGCGCCGCGCGGGCACCCGCGCGGGGTGCCGCGCGGGCGGCCCCGCGCGGGGTGCCGCGCGGGCGGCCCCGCGCGGGAGCCGCGCGGGCACCCGCGCGGGGTGCCGCACGGGCGGCCCCGCGCGGGCGCCGCGCTGGCACCCGCGCGGGCGCTGCGCGGACGCCGCGCGGGGCACTTTGCGGGCGCCGCCCGCGGAGCCACGCCGCGCGCGGCTCCGACGGGCGGCGACGGCCGCGCAAGGGGAGGGTGTCCCGCCGGACAGCGGGACGGTGCCGGACTCTTCGTACATAATAGAGTGGGGTTTTTCTGTTGCAATATGTTAGTATGTATTCTGATCTTAGTATCCGTGCGGACTTCTTATAGGTCCAGGTGCGCAGCGGGAGAGTGCAAAGGGCTCGGGTGACCCGTCTTCTCTCCAACCAGGTGGGTAGGGTTGCTATAAGTGCAACAAGTGCAGTAAGTGCATTTATCGCCATTAAAGTACTCTTAAATTTATCTAACAAAGTAGATGGACAGTTTAACCTTTCGCTTAATGGTATTTTATCTAACAATTTAAGCGGCTGCGGACGCGGTGCTCACTACACGCCAATCTTGGCAATCCGGTTTCGGATGCTGCACGTACACCGGCGGATCGGGCCACCGCATGGTGTACTTTTCCGGAAAAGTGGTCTTTGACCCGTGTGCCTCACAAAGGGGTGGGAGCCGTGAGGACCTCTTCGCGCCAGCTATAGGGGCACATAGCCCCGTGAAGGGGTAAAAGCATCAAAAGGTGTTTGTGCACGAGGGGGGACTTTAGTCTCCCCGACAGGTACTCTGGGGTTGGTGCCCAGCTTAATTAATAAATCTGGGGTTGGTGCCCAGTTTAAAATATGCACAGGGGTTTAACGAAAGGTTACGGTGTACTCGGTGTATTCGGTTCGCTCTTTCTTCTTTGATATTATTAGACATCTACTTTGTTTGTCACTGACGTTACCCACTCCGTGACAGGTACTGCTACTAGGTGCGTCAGCCGGGGTGACGGTGGGACTGCGTCGTGAGGACCGTAGTCGGATACTTGGTTATCATCATTATATCTCATTTCCTTTTTATGCATAAATACTTAATTTGCTTGTGGATTACTTTAGTTGTGGACATGTATTAATTAGCTCTGTGGATGAGGTGTACTTCTATGTTTTGATACTTATAGTGGTGTTTTCATTCGCGGCATGTTTTCACGATGAACCAAAGGATTGCGAAAATGTTTTCTCAAAACGAAGCGCCGTGTGGGCACGGGTTTTACAAACGCTGGGTTTTATCCTTTCCAAACACTGACGCCGCTTTATAAACTTGCTTTAATTGGTGATGAATGTCTACTGTATGGTTGTTGGTTGGTGATTAATGTGTGGTATTTGTAAATGAATTGTATGTTGTAAATGAGACGCCGTGCATATACAAAGAAGACTCTGTCCGTGGACAGAGTGAATTTGTGTATGTGGCGGTCTGGCACGCACCGGGGTTGAGGTTTATATCACCTTATTAAGAAAAAAAAAAAATAGACACGCAATTTTCCGCTTTAAATGACTCAAAAACCCCCGGGGGCGTGACACGCAGGCCCGACTCGAAGAGCTCCACCTGATGTGGTCCATCCCTGGCGACGTAGGGAACGCAGCTGAGCAGCCGCGAAAACTCCTGGAAGTAGTCCCATGCCGACCGGTCGCCTTGCTGGAGATTCTTCAGATCATCCTCTACCTTTTTCTTCACGCTGGTGGAAAAGTACGTGTCCAGGACCATCCTCTTGAACTCTGCCCAAGGTAGCTGCCGGGTGATCTGAAACTCCAGGGGCTCCACCCGACGCCACCAGGTATCAGCATCCCCATCCAGACAATGCACAGCCATGTGTACCCGGTACTTCTGATCGATGAAGAAGTCTCGGAACAACTTCTCCATTGCTGAAAGCCAAGTCCCAACCTCCCAAGGGTGAGTGCTCCGCCCCGAAAATCTAGGCGGTCCCCGCTTGCAGAAATAGGTGAGTTTATCAGTGAACTCCTGCTCCTCCGCGGGGGTCAAAGGTCGGATCGCTCCCGGGGCCCCGCTGCTCGAAGATGGTGCCGCAGGCACAAGCGGTATAGTCGGTGGTACAACAGGTGGTGCGGGGGCCTCAGTAGTAGTAGGGGGAGGGGCCCCAACCTGAGCAAGCAGCTGCTCGATCCTCTGCTCCTGCCGGCGGTGACCCTCCGCCAGCTGGGCCACCATGGCCCTCAACTCAGCAATCTCTGAAGGCCCGGACTACTCCGGCCCCTCCGGGGGTGTAGGGGTACCCCGGGTAGGAATCCGGCGCCTGGGAGGCATCCTGCCACACAAGAAACCGCAGATCAGTAACGAAACCTCACTCGACCCAATCTAGCGAAAGTCAAAGGCATCCTCCTATTTCTGTAACCTTATGTTGTCTGCAGCCAACATAATAGTTCGCCAGAAATAGGACATGCCAATCCCTCTTCACTCACTGGAAGAGTCCAAATAACATACGACCAAATTGCCGACTTTCGCATAATGTCACGTCACTCACGTCCTGCCTTCCTAGGGTCTGCCAAAAGCCTAGGGTTTCCTAAGTCCCAACTGACCTATCCCTAAGCTCTGATACCAACTTAATCTGTCACGCCCCGGGTGTAAACCAGAACCCGGGCCCGTCCACAGATCCGCCGTATACACGGAATTTCCCGTGTATACGAAGCGCTGGTAACCTGCTCAGATATAGATGACATAATAAAAGAGCATAAACAGAGCTAAACTACAACTAGTACATCTCAGATAAAGCAGAAAGTAAAGTGCAGAAGTAAACTCTCAATAATACATATGTCTCTCCCAGCTCACTAATCAAATACAACCAGCTGGCCGAAGCCAGACCCAAAAGAAATGAAAAGTAGAGTATCTGAGAGTATCGGGGTACATCTAGTAACTGTACTGGTGCCTGGGTAGACCGCTATCTAGTCCGCGATCCTCTTACCTCGATCCGCTGCGGAGGGTCCTGCAACTCCCGCAGACGACTCTGCAAAACAAAGGGGAAGAGAGAAAGAAAGCAGTGGGGAGTGAGAACTACTATAAAACAGTAGCCTCCTCCTAGTGGGTAAACCTCAACTCGAATGTGCCCACTAGGACTACAAGAGGCGGAAAAAGATGAACAAGGGTGGTAAGCTGTAAATAAGACTGCTGATGATGTATAAAGCTACCACTACATGCCTCTAATGAGCTAACTGAAAGTATAGCTATATGTATGCATCAGAATGTAAATGCCTGCCTGGGTAACCCAATCTAGACACCGGTAAACACCGGCACTGCCCGCTAAGCCCACTGACTCACAACTCAGGTACGAGATGCAGACCGGCTCCTGACCGGCACAGTCCCATCCTAAGGGCAATGGACCGGCTACTGACCGGCACGGCCCATCCCAAAGGCGACAGACCGGCTCCTGACCGGCACGGTCCCAGTATACGCCCTCCGGAGTGGCACTCGAGGGGAGCGACCCACACGAGTGGAATAAGTCGCCAAGAGTAATCCGACATGGTAGGACTAGATCATGACACTGATCTAAGTGGAAGAACCCATCCACTAATAGAAGCCCAAATCCTCTCCCCCAATCTGATGCAATAACAAAATCCGGTCAACCGCCCAAGGTCCGCGGTTGCCGCAATGCCCTACCCTCACAGCCTGCCTGTCCCAAATCCACAAATGACTGACTACACTATCCCGGCCCCTGCTCGAACCCGAGCGCACTATCCCCCAAATGTAGATAAAAGAAGAGAAAAAGCATGGTTTCTCCTAAGTCAATTCCAGCATGATAGTGTAGCAGAAAAAGGTGGCCTAACTAAATGTCCATTCAAGCATGCAAAGTCCTTTATTTAAAAACAGGGTTTAAGTATTATGATCTTTCACAATATAGAGGTATGCCACTAATTAAACTTCCATTTGCCAAGTTATCCCATATCCATTTATCACATAAGCATAAGAGGTCCCAAAGTGTACAAGCAATATAGTCCATTCTAGCAAGACTCCCCCCCCTCATGAGGTTTAGGTGACATACTATTATAAGAATTATCCATTAATTAATACTTAGTCCATTTTAAGAGGCAGCCCTAACAGTAAGTCCAATTCTCAATCAACATGCCATTTTCACTTTTACCGGTTCATTTAGCAATGTAATAGCGAAGCAACTCAAATAGGCCTAGTGGGGACATCACAAGTAGGAGGTAAACAACGGTACCCACCTCGAGCGCTAAATCCGGTCCTCGAAGGCTAAGTCCGCGCCCGATCCGAAAATCCCGTAACACTGCACCATAAGTCCCACAGAAAGCACACATATTAATTATCCCCATTTATTCCAAAATCTGTCCCTAAGGTGTCCGCTGAACATTTTAGCCATTTTTACCTACGAAACGTGCCCACAAAATTCCCAGAAAAATACACTGCGATCTACGCGACGATCCGGTCGAAACAAGTACCTGCACGTTTTCCACACGATTTCCCTATGCTGAGAACCAAAATCGACAAGGGAACCACCCCGAACAATGCATTCATCCAAAACTGCGATATAAAATTCTGTAAAAAGGGGTTTCTCACCTTCAGGGAAATTCCACAAAAATCCAAGAAAATTCAGGGAGATTCCTTGCGATGCGTAGATGCAAATCCCTTTTTGAATCGCCCTGATCCGACGTCCGAGCGCAAAGTTATCGCCAAAACAAGAAAGTGCTGTCCCAAAACTCCGCGACGGAAAAAGGGTCAAAATGAGGCCACAGAAACTCCAACAAAACCTCGGAATCTGAAGAAACTCACAAAATAGAAAATGAAGCCCTACCTGTTAAGAATCCAACGGCGCAAAAATCGTGAAATTAGGATGTCGGGGTGAGCCGGGGGAGCTTGAACACCGAAATGCGACGAATCTGGTTGCCGTAAAACGATCGTCGCGCCGCGTCGGAAAAATCACCAACCTTGGGATCCGAGCCTCCTAAATTCTTGAGAATGCTACAGTAGATGTAGGATTGAGAGAGGAAAAAATGCTTAGAAGGGACCTCGGGGTGAAACTAACCAGAAGAAGAGAAATTCGGCCTTCAAATGCCCTATATAAAGGCAAAAACAGTGCATTGGGCCCTTTGCGGATTCGGGCCCACTATTCGGGCCCGGATCCGCCAGGGCGGGTCGGACGCGTCCCGTCCGACCGGGCGGATCCAATCAAATGGCGACACGCGTCCCCGCGGGTGATCGGCGCGCATCCCGCACAGCGGACAGCCGTGCGAGGCGCGCCAGCTCCCGACGCGTGTCCCGACCGCACAGTCAACCCCGCAGGCGCCAGCGAATGAGGAGGCGACGCGCGTCCCACGGCACTGTGCGGTCAGGCGCGCGGGCAGGCGCAGCCTGACCGGCCGCCAGGCGCTGTCCCCGTGCGCCGCGTCCCATGAGCCTGCCAGTAACCATGCGCCACGTGTCCCTGCGCCGGGCCTATGCACCCGCGCAGGGAACTCCGTAGACCGCGACCCTGGACCGCGCCAATCCGCGGCCGACACGTGGTTCCCGCCTGTTGCCGTGCACCGCCGCTCACAACCCAGCACCGGCCGCCTAAACCCCGTGGACCGCACCCCGTAGGCCCGCCAATGAGCACCTGCCACGTGTCCATGCGCCGGGCTTATGCACCCAGCCGCGCCACTCCATGGACCAGCAGCTGCGGACCGGCCAATAAGGGGCCGCCACGTGGCATCCGGCGGTCCACGAACTCCCCCCATGCACCAGAAACCACCAGAAACTTCCGGGAGTCCGTTTTTGGGCATCCGGACTCCGAATTAGGCAAGTAAATAGCCGTTTTCAAGCGTTTTTCCGCGCTGAATCCAAATACGCCCTCCGTTTGGCCTAGAAACTTTTCTAAAATTCGGCAAATCCCGCCGAAGGCCAAACTAACAATAAATACAGCCACGGACCCATCTGTGCTGTCCCTTTGACACACTGTGGATCAAGCACCATCAATAGGTGTTTCACATATGGATTCACGGGAAAACAGTGCATGGAAACCTGGATCATCACACACGTGGCGCCCCCACGTCGTCGGTCAGACCGCACGTCGCGCGACGTGCGCGGCCGCGCCGCCGCCGGCTCCGGGTCGAGCACGCGCCCCGAGGCAACCGCCTCAGCCGTGTGGACCGAGTGCACCAGAGCCCGCCAACCACACAACGCCACGTGTCCCTAGGTTCACCGTGCACCCGCACCGAAAAACCGTGGACCGCGCCTGCTACGCCCGCCACTCACAAGATGCCACGTGTCACCTCCGTACGGTGCACGCTTCCGCGGTGGACCGCGCACCTGCCCGCGCGCCCGCGCGCCTGCCCGAGGCCGCACCGCCGCGCTCCGCCGCCCGCCGGCCGCCGCCGGCGGTTCTCCGGCGGCCGGAACAGTAACCCGAGCCTCGATTTTCGTGTTTTCGCGTCCGGGCTCCGAAAAATTCAAGTAAATAGTCCATTTCGCTCGTTTTCGCGCGCTGAATCCAAATCCGAGGTCCGTTCGGCCAAATTCCACTTCTAAAATTTTCCAAAATTTCCCAAAAAAGTAAACTTGATCCAATTTCTGTTCCGGATCACATTCTGGGCTCCAATAAGCGCGCAAACACCTCACACACCCAAAATGGACTCCCGGAAAAGAAAACAAGCTCCAAATTCACCAGAAACCCAAATCTGGGGCCCGACACGCACACATGCACTCCCTGAAGCCTCCAAACCAACAGTAAACCCTAAAGTGGGGATTCGGGTCGTCACACGGGGGACACGTGGCGGCCTCGGATTTGTGGGCTCATGCGGCGCGATCCACGGCGACGCGCGTGCTGGTGCATAGACCGGGGTGGGCCACGTGGCGGCCTGTGAGTGGCCGGCCCACGCATTGTGACGCCCCCAATAGTCCCACATCGGATGTGGATGGAATTGTGATTGGATTTATATAAGACATGGACACTAATAATAATAACAGTATTTTGGGCTGTGGTTTGGGCCCAACGAGTTATTATTGCTAGTGGGTCTGGTCGTTATATTTGGTATCGGAGCCAATAACCAGCCGGAAGTGTGCGGCGAGTCTCGGCTGAGTCTGGGTCTAGATGACAGGGCTAGCGAGACGAGTCTCACATCGCCTGGTGATCTTGGACTGCTGTGTGTGTGTTTGGGCTGACGAGGACGTCAGGCCTAAACGGGGGGAGTCTGTGACCCCCCTAATAGTCCCACATCGGATGTGGATGGAATTGTGATTGGGTTTATATGAGACATGGACACTAGTAATAATAACTGGGCTTAAGCATTTTGGACTGTGGTTTGGTCCCAAGGAGTTATTATTGCTAGTGGGCCGGGTCGTTATACGCACACACGGTACACGCAACGCGGGGAGCAGGCAGGGCAGGTGCGGGCAGGTGGCGACCGTACGCGGGGCGCCACGTGGCGCCCTGCGATTGGCGGGAGCCACCCACCCCACCGACCCAGTCAAGCCACGTGGCGAATCCCCAGCGGCCCCGCACACGCTGTCCGCTGTTCGGGACACGTGTCGGGTGCTGGGCGATTCGGGCGCTGATGGCGAGCCGGGCCGTAGCGCAGTTTCGACGCCCGAAAATTCGGGCGCCCGAATCTTGGGCCCAAATGCCAATGAGCTTGTTTTTTTTTTATTTCTTTTGGTGGGCATATAAATAGGCCCTTTTTGTTGGGTTTAGGTTAATAAGGATCTAATAGGGGAAAAAACACCTAAAGGGGGGGTGAATAGGTGTAAACAATAAACACTCAAAAAATCATTGTGCGATAAAACCCAATGCGGAAAAATAAAAGAACACACAAGATTTTTACGTGGAAAACTCCAAACCGGAGTAAGAAACCACGGGACCGATAACACGGCGAAATCCACTAGAATTAACACACGTACAAGGTGATATAACGTACTCACAGACGACTCAACCTTTTACCATACGCTCCTAGTAGATCTTCCCGCTCGCTCCACGACGCTTCTCGAATCCACGATCCGCGCCCAACGCTGAATCCACAGCGTCCAACGTCGAGTCCACGACGTCCAACCGAATCCACGGTCTTCACCCAATGGTACGCTTCGAATCCACGAACGCACCTC
This sequence comes from Tillandsia fasciculata, assembly GCA_029168755.2. Lineage (NCBI taxonomy): Eukaryota > Viridiplantae > Streptophyta > Magnoliopsida > Poales > Bromeliaceae > Tillandsia > Tillandsia fasciculata. The sequence continues at coordinate 119,369 of JAQOTM010000365.1, read as the reverse complement.
GCTCCGAATCCACGAGAGCGATAACACCTTGAATCCACAAGGCCACGCGAGTCCACGCGCCGATTTTGGGGTAAATCGTTGTTTGTTTGGGTGGTGATGATCCGCCGAATACTTAGATCAAGAGTAGATCGGAAATACCATCTAAGTATTCATTAGTTTGATTCAACTCAAGATGTGAGTATGAAAACCTAGAATCAAACTAATCAATATAGATGAAGAAACATAGAATAGATCTATTGATTTCCTTTCTTCTCTATATGTGGATCTAAGGCCGTATAAAATGATATTTGAAAATGACGGCTCTATTTGGATGCCCTAGAAATGAAATAGGGTCTATTTATAGGTTAGAAACCCTAGGAAGAATATTCGGATCAAAAACAAACTTTTCTGGAAAGTTTTACCGACGGCGATCCGGATTGGATAAGCCACGATCCGGATCGCAGACGCACAGAATGCAGTTTCCAGAAAATCACCTGTTCGGGATCCGGATCATAATCCACGATCCGGATCGTTCATACATTTTCACAAAACATCCCATTCGGGATCCGGATTGTACAAGCTGTGATCCGGATTGCAGCAATGTATGAACGAACACCTTTCGGGATCCGGATTGAAAGTCCACGATCCGGATCCTGAACATGTCCCATGTCCAGTTTTTGATGAATAAGCAATTAAAACCTCTTCCAGGTGTTTCTACACTATAAGAAGTATTCGGATCATCAAAATTATTTAGTTAAACGTACCTGATCCTTTTGAATTCTTCTTTCTTGAGATTGAGGTATATGATCCAAAGTTTCTTCATCTTCAATCTTCAAGACTTAATACATTCACGAAATACGCCAACTCAAATTCCGTAACAATCTCCCCCTTTGGCGGTTTCGTGACAAAACACAGATCCACAAAGAAAATTCAAAAAGATATTTTTGTTGCTATCACCATACAACAAAAATTTACAAAAGAGTTCCAGAAATTAAAAACATGAGATAAACTCCTAAGACAGACTCTAGACTTAGACATCTGTAACCTCTGCACACAGAAAACATTCTTGACAAACAAAATCGTTAGATACCTCAAGAATTGGAACATAGAAAAACCAAGTGCAGAGATAGAGTTTGATCTCACCATGACATTTAAAAGAATCAGATATGTGAAAGAAACATAGTTAAAACCAGCATATCTTCTAAGCAGTCGAAAACCAAATGTCAAAGTATGTTAGTCCAACATCAACTTGTTAGTCATATTACATGCCCAAATAGTTAGTCGAATAGTTAGTATAGAAGCATGTCACAAATCACAAAAGAAAACCAAAGTTGAGTTGAGATTCATACTTACCTTGATATCATCGATATTCACAATCATTGTTCAAAGTTCATCATTGTCATTGTTCATTGTTTTCGCTAACTCTCTCCCCCTTTTTGTCACAAAACAAAGCCAAATAATTACAACAAAAGGAGAGTTAACAACATAAACACACATCATAAACCTGCAAAACAGAACAAAAAGCAAAGTCAGAGGAAAATGATTATAACATAGATTTACTCCTGAGAGTCGGAGTCATCCGAGGTCGTGCAACCCATTTTCGCAAACAACTTCTTCACAAGTTTCTTTACTGAAGAGACTGACTTGGTCAAAGTGACTTGAGAAGCTGTGATAATTTCCATCTCATTTTTCATAACATGAAGATCGCCTTTCATTTCAGAAAATTCAGCGGACATACGTTCCTGTTCATTTGAAAGCCGCTGTTGTTCTTTGAAGATGGATGTCACCGAGGCATCATTGTCAGAAGTAGATGCAGGTGCCTTCTGTTTCGGAGGAACGGGGGCAGTGGAAGAAGTTGCATGAGTTCGAACTCGTTGGCCAATTGGAGGAGAAGGGGGATCATCCTGCTTTGTTGTCAAAGACTTGACAATGGTTGTCTCATTTATTGTCCCCAAACTATACAAATACGAACTCGCGCTCGTATCCACCTTAAATCTCCTAAGGATGCGCATTATAATCATTGGATATGGTAGTCGCTCAGAGGGATGTGAGTGTTCGACATACCGCGTCATCCTATTCCAAATGAGGTAGGGGATGTTCAGGTTTGCTCCCATTGCTGCAGTTGGGTTTCCAAGAAGATAAAGAAATAGCAACCTATCCCATCGGACGATTTTCGTGTTCATGTTGGGAAGAATGTTGTAGCAAATAATGAAGTTTAAGTACTTGTACTCCTTCTTGAGTTCCCTGGAGTAAACTGAATTTCCGGCAGACGTAGTATCCGGAGAGCAGGTTCCATTGACTACTATTCTCCAAGAGTTGGCTGTGAAGACCTGAGTCTTCAAATAATGAACTCCGTCTGAGATGGCTGTCATACCGAGCACCTCTCCAATCAGTTGGGGAGTGACTTTGATCTTGATACCTTTTACAAAGGTATGAAATTCTCGGCGTCCATCAACTTCATCAATAAGACCTGCTGCATTCTGATAGAAGATCCGAACTGAGTGTGGACAGTACCCAGTTTTCTCAGGAAAGTTGCAGATCGGACCAAGACCAACTTGATCAAACAGAGCTCCAAACTCTGCAGATCTATTCCTCATCTGTTGTACATTGACATGTCGTTCTCCTATGCATTCCCTCTTTTCAAAATCTTTGATTCGTGTGGAGCTGACGAATCCCTGAAATGGTGGCAGGTTGTCCATAGGTTCATTGATTGAAATACCTTGGGCACCACTTCTTTTCCTTGCCGAGGTTTTCACTCTTTTTCCGGTAGGCTCCATTGGCGCCTTTCCTTTCTCAGCTGCAGTAGGAGGAGGTTTAGATTTGGGAGCTTCAGCAGGAGCCTTCCCCTTTGCAGAAGTTGGGACAGCCCCTTCAACTTCAATTGTGTCCCAGTCAATCGATTCAGTTTCCGATTCAGTATCGGAGTCAGCTTTTGCTCTTTTTGTCCTCTTGCTTCTCTTCGGCTTTGCAGAGTCCTTCACATGAACCATGGCAGTGAGCAGGAAAATGATCCAGGTGATCACCATTTTGTCAGTGCTTTGAGTTTTTAGAAAATGTCCTGTGAAAACCAACTCAAGAACATATGAAAAATTGTCAATTTTGAAAAATTTGAAACATTGTACCTAGACAATCATAATCATATAGAGAAGCCAAGAATCAAATTAGTTTTCCAAAAAGAATTTTAAAAATAGATCAAATCCATGATTTACAAAAATTCCTCTTTTATGCCCTAAAACCGAATTTTTAGAAATCGAAGCCTAAAAATCGTTAATCAAGTGAAATCCCAGCATAAAAGTAAAACTAATTGACCCAGAGTTCTTATTTCAAAAGAAATTTGATCAAAAACCATTCACAAACGAAAAATTCCAACTTTTCAACTCACGTTTGATGAAAAACCATAAAAACTGTGAAAAACCGAGTTTTGATCATGAAAACTTACTTGAATCCGAAGAACTTTGAGTTTTGAAGCACCAGGAAGCAAGAAATCTAGAGAGAGAAACTCTAGAAGCTTGAAAACCAGAAATTAGGGTAAAGAAATCTCGAATCTGAAAGTTTCTATATAGAACCCTAGCCGTGATCCGGATCGGCCGAGAATGTGATCCGGATCGGCCACACGCAGGAAAAATCCTGCGTTCGGGATCCGGATCACTTGCCACGATCCGGATCGGCTACACCTTTTTCTTCAGAAAAATTAAGAAAAATACAATAAAATCCAGAAAAAGTATGTAAGCACATTATCATGTCAACTTTAAACAAATGACATCGTTTCACACAACAAGAAATAGATTATGAAAAATCTATCAAAAATATCCAAAAATGAAACGAAGATTTACGAAAGTTAAAACACTTAAAGTTGAACAACTTCAATTACATCTATCTTGATCCTATGTGTAATGTCTTTATCAAATCATCAATTTCAGTAAAGAAAATGAAGTACCAAGATCAATAGATGTTTGAAATCCCAGATAAGTTAGATAATATATCTAGACAATCTGTTGAAGGAGTGGCTCTTTGAGCATCTTAAATCAAAAATCCCACCTTATACCAACCATGAAATACGACTGAGTCAAGTATTTCAATATGAGTTTTATCAACAATTTTTCAAACAAAAGTTTGCTTTTCATTCATGGAGTATCTTTTTCTTTCATTTTCTCCATGTGGTGGTAGTTTTCACACTCCTCATTGGGATGTAACTCTTTCCACATCTTTTGAGCATTTCACATTTCATTGACTCCCCCTCAATTGGCTATCAATTATTTAATATATAAAGTATTCAACCAAACCATTGATCTCGAATTCATACTCGACTAAGCAATCAAATATGATAATGACTATACCAAGAGATCATTGAGAGAGAAATTGACTTTGATCACAGAAAGATGGTTTAATTAACGTAAATGATCATTGCAACATTGAAACATTATGACATCAAAAACATAATAAATTTCTAAATGCATAAAAGGATGCAATTAAAGTCAATTATGATTTATGCTCAATTAGTGTGCTATGTACAGAACATAGATAAAGAACAAAACAAAAACAAGAACAAAAACAAAACCTAATCTAAGCAAAGGTTTCAAAAGAGTTTATTTCAAGGAAAGCATGCCAATTGCTTTACGCAAGTGAATAAAACGTTTTTGATCCAAAGGTTTTGTTAAGATGTCGGCTAATTGATCCTCAGTTGAAATATATGACAGTTGAAGAATGTTTGATTCAACTAGCTCTCTAAGAAAATGATATCTAAGTTCAATATGTTTTGTTCTAGAGTGCAACACAGGGTTTTTAGAAATGTTAATAGCACTAGTGTTGTCACATAAAATGGTTACCGAAGATGTTGAAATTCGGAAATCGCTCAACACGCTCTTCATCCAAATCAATTGGGTTGAACAACTTCCTGCAGAAATGTACTCCGCTTCGGCAGTCGAGAGTGCTATGCAGTTCTGTTTTTACTGTGCCATGCAACAAGGCAGTGGCCAAGATAGAAGCATGCACCACTCGTGCTTTTCCGGTCATCCACCGATCCAGCCCAATCGGCATCTGAGTATCCAACAATATCCAAAGTCGTTCCCATAGGATACCAAATTCCGAAATTGATTGTACCTTTGATATACCGGATGATCCGTTTCACCGCTTTCAGGTGAACCTCCTTCGGTGCTGATTGATATCTCGCACAAATCCCAACACTGAAGGATATATCCGGGCGACTAGCCGTGAGATATAGTAGACTTCCAATCATACTGCGGTACAGTTTCTCGTCTACATTCTCACTTTGTGATTCACTTCCAAGTCCCTTATGGCTAGTTCCCATTGGAGTTGGAAAATCTTTAGAATTTTCAAGATCAAACTTTTTGACCAACTCCAGTGCATACTTGGATTGACACAAGTGAATTCCTTCATCGTTTTGTTTAACTTGTAATCCAAGAAAATAATTCAATTCGCCCATCATGGACATCTCAAATTCGCTTTCCATGGTCTCCGCGAATTTAGAAGCATCATTATCTCTCGTTGCTCCAAAAACAATGTCATCAACATAGATTTGAGCAACTATGAAATTGTTTTGATAATGCTTCACAAAGAGAGTCCTGTCAGCTCCCCCTCGAGTGTAGCCCTTTTCCAAAAGGTGCTTTGTCAACCTTTCGTACCATGCTCGCGGTGCTTGTTTCAGACCGTAAAGAGCCTTTTTCAGTCGAAAAACATGGTTAGGTAGTTTATGATCCACAAAACCTTTCGGTTGAGCTACATAAACTTCCTCATTTAAAAATCCATTTAAAAAGGCGCTCTTAACGTCCATTTGAAATAATCTGATTTTAAAATGACAAGCGATCGCAAACAATATACGAATGGACTCGAGTCTAGCTACAGGGGCGAAGGTTTCATCAAAGTCTATACCTTCTACTTGAGAATAGCCTTGAGCAACTAACCTTGCTTTGTTCCTGATGATAGTACCTTCTTCGTTTTTCTTGTTCTTGAAGATCCATTTGGTACCTATCACATTGTGTTGCTTCGGAGGCTTCGTCAGTTCCCAGACTTTGTTTCGCTCGAATTGATGGAGCTCTTCCTGCATTGCTTTAATCCAATAATCATCTTGGAGAGCTTCATCAACATTCCTTGGTTCGATTTGAGATACATAGCATGCAAATCCGCAAACCAATTGTCTCCGTGTTCTAACTCCTTCTTGTGGATCTCCAATTATGTTCGATTCAGGGTGATCCTTGGAGATGCGTAACGTTTGAGGTAGAGGAGTAGGCGGAGGTACACGAGATGATTCCTGCACATCAGATAAGCTTGAAGAACCGTTAGATGCATCAACATTATTATCGAAAGAATTGTTAGAAGAAGATGCATTAGCAGGTGTATCATCATCAAGAGAGATATCGAGGGTAGATTTTTCAGATTCAAAATGAAAAGCTTCATCTACCTTAACATTTATCGATTCTACGATCGTCTTAGATTCTAAGTTAAAAACTCGATATGCTCTGCTGTTTGTAGAATAACCTAAGAAAATCCCTTCGTCACTTCGAGAGTCAAATTTTCCAAGATTTTCGCGATCACGTAAAATAAAACACCGACTCCCAAAATGCGAAAATATTTGATGTTAGGTTTTCTACAAAACCAAAGTTCATATGGTGTATTCAAAGTCCCCGGGCGCAAATACACTCGATTGATAACATAGACAGCAGTGTTCACCGCTTCAGCCCAAAAATATAAAGGTAAGTTCCGGCTATGAAGCATAACACGTGCCATCTCCTGTACGACCCTGTTTTTGCGCTCGACTACACCATTTTGTTGAGGTGTGTAAGGTGCGGAGAATTCATGTTTAATGCCGTTAGAAGTGCAAAAATCAATGAATTTGGAATTTATGAATTCCCCACCTCTATCACTCCTAACTCGAGTAATCCTTTCATTCTTTTCAATCATAATACGATTGCAGATTTCGAGAAAAGAATCAAAGGTATCAGCTTTTTCTTTTAGAAAGGCTACCCAAGTATATCTAGAAAAATCATCAACCAACAAAAAATATACCATTTACCTCCCAGAGATGGTTGACGAGTTGGCCCCATTAAGTCCATATGCAAAAGTTCCAAAGGCCGTTTTGTACCTATGTGGTTCAAATTCTTGTGTGCAGTCCTAGACTGTTTTCCCTTTTGGCAACCGCCACACACAAGGTTTTGTTCAAAAGAAAGTTTCGGAACCCCCTTGACCACATCTTTATTTGAAATTCTAGCAAGTTCCTTAAAGTTTATGTGACCTAGCCTTTCATGCCAAAGTGTTTCATTTTTCAAAGATGCTAGGTTACATTTTTCAGAAATCTTAGAAGGAACTACATAACAGTTGTTTTCTGATCTAACCCCCTTTAAAAAGAAAGCATGGTTCATGTCAGTTACAGTGCATTTATCAGATGAAAAATTAACTGAATAACCACTATCACACAGTTGACTTATGCTTATGAGGTTAGTCTTAAGGCCATGAACAAATAATACATTATCTAGAACCGGGCCATCTGGAATAGCTACCGTTCCCTTTCCAACAATTTTGGAAGACCGACCATCTCCGAAAACAACAAGTCCTCCGGAGTTTTTCTCAAATGTTTGAAAACAGTTTTTATCGCCGGTCATATGACGGGAACACCCGCTATCCAGGTACCAAGACGAACTATCATATGCATGCAAAGAAACATTGGTAGCAAGACAGGGAAAGATTTCACCTTTGCGCACCCAAACCTTTTTGGAGTGCGTCGGTAATGGTCGTGAAGTTGATTTCCTAGGTGAGAGCGTCTTGCTTGAAGAATTGCTGCTCCTTGATGATGTCGTCTTGAGCGGTGTACTACCAAGGCTCTTTTCCTTCAATTGATTGGAGTTGTTTTCCGAGGAATAGCCCTTTTGGTAGTCATTGCAAGATGTGCTTGAGGTGTGCGTTTGGCTCCAGTCTTGCAATTTCTTCTTATGTGCCCTGAAATGCCACAACGAAAACATACCTTGGATCTTGTCGATTCCGAAGAAGATGTAGTAGGTTCGTTGTCGTTGCTTGTCGTGAACACCGGTGTCGGAGGAGGAGATACCGACTGAGGCACAAATACTGTACCACTCGAACTTGGAATGTCTCCAGTTTGAGTGTATCCGAGGCCGAACTTATTTCTTTGACCGAGACCAAGAAGTCTGTCCAACTTACTCCTTCCAGAAGAAAATCTCTGTAAGTCATCCTTTAGTTGGCGTATGGTCTCCGTCATTTCCAATTTTTCCTGTCGGGCCTCGCCGTTGAGCTTCAAGAAGTAATTCGCTTTGTTCACCATATCTATATAATTCTTCTCGAAATGCTCATTGGACTCTTGAAGGGAAACATTTGTCTTAATCAGATTGTCCCTTTCCACTTCAAGATCGGTTGAGATAGAGGTTACTCTTTTTACTTCATTCTTCAAGATCCTGTAATCTCTCTTTCAACCCCTTGTTTTGCTTAGCCAGTTTCTTTGAATCCCTCAAAAGCTTATGGTAGGCTAAAACAAAATCTTCACCTTCCGAATCATCTGATTCATCGTCCGTTGCAATCTTTTCCACAGTGGAGTTGGACAGTGAATCGGATGTACTTGCCATTAAGCACATGAAGGGAGAAGATGTAGTGGACGCGTGGAAAGCTGTCGCGTTGTCTTCTTCATCACTTGACGATGACTCATTTGACGTGGAGTTGTCATCCCAAGTAACTACTTGCATCGCTTTCTTCTTTGCCGGATTCTTGTTGGGACATTCCGTTGCTATGTGGCCGTAGCCTCGACATTTGAAACACTGGACTTGTCCCTCAGAACTTTTCTTATCCTTTGAGAAGTTCTCCTGGCTTCTTGACTTGTAACTTGAAGACCCTTGCCTTTCTTCGACTTTCCGAAGGATGGAGTTTTGCTTGAATTTTCCCTTCGAAAGTT
>JAQOTM010000365.1:87923-110379 GCA_029168755.2 Tillandsia fasciculata | reverse complement strand
TTTTGAACTTTGAAGATAATACTAATATAAAAGATTCTATAGAAAGCCTTATTTCATATAACTAAGCAGAACTTGTTCGAGTTCTTGATTCGCAGAACTTGTTGTTGCCTGACGGTCCCATGTTTGTATTTGATTCTGCATGTCTATACTTCTCACACAACCTCACCTCTCTTCCTGTTTCCTTTTTTCGGTATATATGGTGAACATCTAACTCTCTTCCGTTTACAGCTCCTTATATATATATTATATATATATATATATATATATATATATATATATATATATATATATATATATTATATACTAGTTTCATTCACTTTTATAAAATGAATCCGTATCTAAAGAAGCCAACCATTTCTATTGGTTGATGGACTAAAGATTTCATGATTAAGTACTTGTACTATAGACATTGACAAGACGAAAACATTGACCTGGTTCTGTCAAACAAGGATTTTAGTCATTTGTTGCCAAATTATCTTCAGTGGAAGGAAAAGAGAAACAAATAAGCGCAGGCAACAAGTATAAACAATGTTAACTCTCCAAGTATTCGTTTACTTTACACCAACATAGCCCAAAACTGCAGAGACTTCTCATTACAAGTGATCATATAATAACTAAATCACGCATATATTAACAAGGTGAGTAAAGCACTAATTGTCCTTGTTTAGTTGACCAGTTATTTCTACAAACATCAGATCCAACCGCAAAGTGTCAACCACTAATTGGAGTCAACTTGGAGCATGTCATCACTAAAGGATTGATGCAAAAGTAAATCAAAATCTAATTAGGTAAGAAAAAAAAAAGGAAAAAAAAAACAAAAATGAATGAAAGTATACCTGTCAGGTGATATGGGAATAAGATGTAGGAATCCTCCAAAGAGAATGCTAGAAGTTTCTTACTTCATGGAGCAGAGTCACTTAAACAACTTGCCCACTCAAATTGCCTCCAAAGTTGGCACACTCTGCCAAAACAAGCAGATGCAAAGCATTGTTCTTTTCTCATGGATAAGAAGAGTTGACTTGTCCCAACCTTAATATTATCCTAGTGTTCCTGTGGGTCTTTTAAATATATGAGCTCCTTAGTGTTGGAGAGTTGTTGAAGGAGAGTATCTTCTTTTTTCATTTTAGGAGTGCTTTGTAATTTAGATGTGGTTAGCTACAGATACAATTGATGGCATCAGCAACATATGATTGTTATTCCTACTAAGTATGCGCGTGCAAATGTCAAAGCCTGGCATAATGTTTCAGATGTCAAATGTGCTACTTATGTTAGCCTGACATGTGAGATCATTTAAGATCTTAATATCAAATTACTGAATCAGTAAAAAGAGAACAAAGATATATACACCAAGCTTAGCAACTATATTTTTTGAGACACGAAAGAAGGGTAGCATGCTAGTTGAACAAGAGACAATTAGCAGATATGTATGTCTTACATATTTATTTTTCTTATATACTATCTCCTTTAATAGATCTTCAATTCTCTATTGCTCATTTCATTATTTTTTGAAGGATAAAATTGTTGACGTTGCACAAGCCGAGCCCTCCTTATCTAATATAGAAATAGTTGAAAAGTGTTTTTGGACCGCAACGTCATGATCATGTAGTTTGCTATGGTGGTGGGTGGGTTGAAGCCTAATGATATGAGAACTAGTGGCTCTAAATCTGAGCTTCGAGCTAAACTTCGTGAAAGTCAGAGAGAAAATCAATCACTCAAGAATCGCATGGATGAAATGGAAAATGAAGTAAGAATGATTAAGGAAATGCTTCAACGGCAACAATCAAGTACCTCTCCGCCTCCATCAAATGAGCAATTAATATGATCATATTTAAGTGAGTTAAATTCAAATCAACCATGATCAAGTTGTTTTACTTTCATTTCTCTATGAAGCTTTTCTATTTTTTCTTGAAATGCTAGTATTGATTATTTAGATTGAGAGATTTAAGTCAATCACTTTTAAGTAATGAAAACTTCATTTCCTGCTTTTTTGTTTGGATCTAGCTATAATGTCTTTTATGTTGAATAACCCAACGAAACTAGGATGTAATTGCTTCGCACTTCTTTCTTAATGAATATGTGTAGTAATGAAACTGTAGTTTGTTTGGGTCTGTGGTTGAACTCTTGCAATGTTATCTTCACAGTTAGACTGCTACTTTTGCAATTGAACCTGGAATGTTGAGGTTTCTGCAGTAGGAAGGCCTGCTTATATATCCTAGGAAAGCTAAGTTTCTTTAGCACCGTTTAGAGGAAGTTCACTTAAATGACTTAGCGGTTTGTGCTATTTGCTCTTTGCAGTCTTAGGCTATTTTATCTGTGGTATGACAGATATCAATTTGCGAATGCACTCTATTGTAATTGTAATCAAGATGGCTTATTGCTAATACATGCTAGTTGGAATTTATGGTTTAGTCTTTGGAGTAGTCAACGTAGATTATATGACTGTTTATTAATTTCGGGAGCTTCTGTTTGTTATGCTTGATATTGTCAATTTGTCGTTTGCACCTTGTTGCATTTTTTTTTTTTGTGACTATTTCAATGCTTCTTATGATGCATATGGATGTGCTATGCTTGTTGGTTGCCTTAATATTTCACCTCCTATCCTTTAATGGAATGATATTTGCTTGGCTTGTTTTCTTGCTTTCCTTTCCATTTTAATTTTTCTGTTGCAGTATCTAGCTTTAATGATCTTCCATTATGCATTACATGGCTTGATAACAGACTAATGTTTGCTTTTAAATTTGGAGTATGTGCAAGGGCAGGTTTAAGTTAATGGACATCCTCTTGTTTATGTTAATTTATTGACTTTGTGCTGTTATGGACATCCTCAAAGCTTTCTTTAATCAGCAGTGATTGCCATGCGATTTCTATTACTTAATTTTTTTTTCTAATTTCCATATTGAATGCCTGCACCACATCATGTAGTTTGTTAGAGCCTTTTAACTTATTGACTGATCTGGTTCGACGTGTATCAAGATTTAAAAGTTATAGTCTAAATGTAATGTTGATGCTAGTCTTTGTTTTCTAAAAAAGTCATAATTTCGTGTTGTGCTCAGGCTGCTGCTCAAGCAGCAGCACAGGCTGCTGCTGCTTGAGCAGCAGCTCTCTGCTGCTCAAGCAGAGCAGCTCAACAGAGATCAATAAATTATTAATTTGTATATATATATATGGTCATAAATTATTAATTTGTACAATTTTGGCTTATGTGTTTCTTATATAAGTTGTGTGAAATTTAATCTAAACATAATTTGATTTTAGATTGTATGATTTGCTTATTTTCTTTACTTGGTAAATTTATATATTTTTCTTTGACAAAACTATTAAATTTGTTCTAATTTTGGCCTTTTTCTCTTGTAGGTAGTTAGTACAGTCTGCAACAGTTTTGGGCAAAGAACATTGCTAGCAGATGAAATACAAGTTATGACACTTTTTTGGTTTTTTTTTGAGAATATGATGAATTATTAATTTTATTATGACTTTTTGTAGTAGATATACAAGTTATGGTACTTTTTTTGTTTCTTTTTTAAAATATGATGGGTAAATGTATGCTACATATATATGTTGGTGATCTTTATACATAGTTTATGGGTAATTCAAAACTATATTTAATTTGTGATTGCTATTATTATATTATTGATGAAATATTATTTTAGTTTTATAATGTGAAGACGACTATTTAATTTGTTGAAAGTTTGTTTTTGTATATATTTGTGAATGTGGAAGAGAATTATATAAAATTTAAATAAATAGCTCGCTAAATCTTGAAATAAATTTATTTATAGCGACAGAAGTGTTGGTCGTTATAATATCGAATTATTAAATGGGATACGTTTTTTAACGACGAAAAAATTGGTCACTATTGAATGGTAGTTATTGGTAAAATTGTATTTCTAAATTTCAATTGCGACGGTAAGGCTGGTCGTTACTGGATAATACCGCGGTCGGTAATACTACTTATTAACGACGGGAATATTCCCGTCATTTTTTATTATTAACGACGGTTATATAGATTCGTCGTTAATATACTTATTAACGACGGGAATATTCCCGTCATTTTTTATTATTAACGACGGTTATATAGATTCGTCGTTAATATTATTAACGAATGACTCAATAACGACGGGTCACGACGGTTTTTTTGACCGTCGCTATTATGTTTTAACGACTAAAAAATAATCTATAACGACCAGTTTTCCCTTCTTTATATACCAAATTTCTTGTAGTGAATGTTGAGACAAAACTGTGTTCTAGGCTGTTTGCGAAGCCGCGACAGTGCATTCCTTGCTATTTTGGGGTCACTAAACGCGATGCTCGCGTTAGATTTAGAGTTTGAAGTCTCGAAGAAACAAAAATGCATTAAGGCTATGTTAGTCGAGAATTTTATGGCCCGAAGTTTGCCTCGGGTTCCGTGCTGCCGCAAATTGGTGAGCACGGTGTTCAGCAAGATAAAAGTCACCTACTGGAAGTGACAGTTTGTAAAAATGACTTACCGTTTAAAAGAACGAGCAAAAACAGTGTTTAATTGGTGAATAAAACACAATATGAATAAGCCTGAGGGGCTTGCTGCAATTGTAACAATATGAAAGAGCTAAATAAACGTTCTAAAACATTGTGGACCTTTCGGTGGGTTCTCGGAGGTTTCTGAAAAGCTATATATGCTTAATATTACGTTAATCGACGGAATAGTCAATTCGCGCTAGTTGCACTTGGAGGATTAATAGATCCTGAGTTGTCACCTGGTATTTTGTAGGCCCCAGTCATCAGGAACCAGCCTGTGATCCGTCTTGTGGTTGTCGCGACCGTCTACCTTCAGGTGGGTTATCTTCGGTCCGGACTTTATCATTTCGGCCCTCTGTGTACGGTATTGGTTGGACCCCTGTTCTTGCTTACCCTAGATGATTGATTGAACCTGTCTTCCTTTGTTGAGATTATACCTTGCATGATTGGTCATTTGCTAGGTTATATACCTGATTTTCAGTACTTCCTAATTATATCTGATCCATGATATTTAGTTGCTGCTTATTCTTGCATATGAGTGAGACTCAGTTGATTCTGATATTGCATCCCAGTGGGGATTTTCCTCGGCGTTCCGCTGTCTGTCCGGTCTACCGACCGTGAACTGAGTTTTAGCATTATGATTAATATGGAGTCTATACCTGCTCTTATTACTTGCTTGCATATCATGCTTATATTCCAGCAGTTGCTTGTTATCATGTTGAGTTATATCCTGATTTTTTCAGCAGTTGATATGCATTTCCTGGACACATGCCATGCTTGATTGGTCACTAGCATAGTTCTATACTTGTCTCTATTCTTCACTGCATGTTTAGAATAGGTGAGATTACTTCAGTACTTGGCATGTTATACTTGTATCCCAGTGGGGATTTTCTGCGGCTTCTTGCCGTCTAGTGGACCGTGGTTTGAGCATCAGCATTATGATCGCCGTCGAGCCAAGCTTTCAGTCACGCACACCGACGGTTTGGCCACCGTCACGGTGTTCTTTACCGGTAGAGAGGTCTGATCGACCCGTGAGCCTAGTGGGGTTATGATAGCTTGCAGGGTGTCCAAGAATGGCTTTAGGCCTGAGGCCCCAGGGTGTCCAACAGTGGTTTAGCCTGAGGACCCAATGACCAAAAGTGGTTTAGCCTGAGGTCATATGCTCCATGGCAAATTTAGCCTGAGGCCCTTGTGGCCAAAAGTGGCAGTGATTGGGTATATTTGTGATGATTACTTTTGATGCATTATCCTTGTTTATTTCCTGCTTGACAGATTATCAGACAGATTATCAGATATAGCATGATCATTTACTGCTCACCAGATTATCAGTGATAGTATGACTATTTCCTGCTTGTCAGATTATCAGTTATAGCATGATCATTTACTGCTCACCAGATTATCAGTGATAGTGTGACTATTTCCTGCTTGTCAGATTATCAGTGCTAGCATGATTGTTTCCTGCTTATCAGTACAGTGTATCCATTCCTGTTTGTCAGTTATAGCATGATCATTCATTCCTACTTGTAGTCTTATTAGTTATAGCATGATCAGCTCTATATATGATTACACTGCTCAGTTGATTAATCCATGATACTCTGCTGAGATTATATACCTGTGATTTCATGCTTATATATATATCTGTTGATCTCCATGTAGTTGAACTATTTATTCTAACCTCTGTGACTTTTTACTATCCTCTAGTATTGTATACCAGTAGGTACGATCTGCTATTTCTCGGCTCGTCGTGCCCACTGGGATACACTCCGGTGTGTCTCACACCCTCGGGTGACTGTTTTTCAGGTCGAGCGGGTGTTGGGATGTCGGGACGAATTGGCGAGGTATCGATATAGAGGTTGACCCTGGACAGCCGAAAAGTTATGATGTTGAGTGAAAAGAAATTGTAATTCAGTTGTATATTTGTAAAGTTAACTTGTAATATTTGTTCAGAGATGTACGTAGTTAGTACTCTGATGTTGTTGCCAAGCTAGCCGTGCATATATAGAAAAGGCTCAATTCCATAGGGTATTGGGACTCTTCTATATATGTGGCGGTCTGTTATTGCCCTGATTGGTTGTAACTCTGATTTAAAAAAAAAAATTTTATACACTGGTTTTTGAACTCGGGGCGTGACACCTCATCATCCAGATTGACTCATATATTAGTCAACTGCGCTACCACTAGGGATGGTAATCCAGTTCGCTGTTCGCGAGCCAGCTTGTGTTCGGCTCGAAATGGGCTCAAGATCGAATCGCTCGTTTAATAAACGAGCCGAACACGAGCCGAATTTTCTAGCTCGTTTAATAAACGAGCCGAACACGAGTCGGGGTCAGTTCGCTCATGTTCGGCTTAAGTTGTTGAGACCCAGATCACCTGGTTGGTTGGTCACGAATTTCAAGGTTGAAGCTTCATCTTCTCCACCTTGTCGCGGCCAACCTGGGGGTTTTGGTTGCTCCAGGTCATCTAATCAGTCACGCCCCGAGTTCGAAAATCAGCGTCTAAATTTCTTCTCTTTTTTTTTTTTTTTTTATTTAAATCAGAGTTGTAAAAACAGTCAGGGCAATGACAGACCGCCACATATATAGAAGAGTCCCAATCTCTTATGGAATTGAGCCTTTTCTATATATGCGGCGGTCTGTCATTGCCCTGGCTGTTTTTGCAACTCTGATTTAAATAAAAAAAAAAAAAAAGAGAAGAAATTTAGACGCTGATTTTCGAACTCGGGGCGTGACTGATTAGATGGTATCAGAGCAATAGGAATACGATGTCTAGGTTTGGCTAGGAACGAACCCTAGGATGACTTGTGTTCACGAGAGAGCGCTGGGTTTCGGAATAGTGGTTTGGTACTTAGATCTGTTTCGTGTTCATGTTTTGGGAACTATTGTTAGTGCAAGGTTAACCGCAGTCGTGGTTTCAGCCGTGGGCTTGATGTTTCAATGGAGCTAGAGGGCTCAGATCAGTTACAGTACATGTGGTAAAAATACAGACCACTGTTCTTGCAGTAATTGTGGATTAATGGCAGCAGCAGCAGATCGATGACTGCTAATATTGCACTAGCCCCGCAGTTGTCAGAGGTTGAACAAATCATTGACCTTTTAGTATCCTTGTGTCATAAGTCAGTGGCCTATGTGCCTGATGGTAATCCTGATTTAGGTTGGATTTAAATTTTAGCCTATGTGTCAGATTTAATAAGGAATTAGAGAACTTTGAAATATGATTCCAGTTTCTTGTGAATTGACAGGGTGGTGTCCCTGACCACGAAATGGTAGTGACCTTTGGTAGAGGTTATATCATCGGCATAGAGACTGTGAAGGGAGGTATATGATGTACCTTCAGATGTGAGTTGTGTCCCCAACTAGTTGTTGGCGACAGATTTATGGTATTTCGCCTTTCTTTTGGTAAGCACGTTGGCTGCAGACAACGTATTTTCAAAAGATCTGAGAAATACTTTGCCCTGTAATGGGGAATATCAGATTGGGTCTAAAATGGTAGCCTTGGAATTGTTGATACTTTGTGACTAGTTGTCACTATAGTGAACCTATTAGAGATTTACCAGCAGTTTAGTTGTATTAAGTTTCGGGGACGAAACTTCTCGTAAGGTGGGAGTGATGTAGTAACCATGAATTTTTTAAAAAAAAATCCAAAAATCTGAGCTTAAATAATTTTCTGGGTTATTTAAGTGGCAAAGATAGGCAATTAGTAGGCAATAGTGGCCCTAAAAATATCGACTTTTGGTCGGGGCCTGATCTTGAAAATTCGAGATCGCCATTGCGATCGTCTCGTCGAAACATGAAAATTTTATATTCACTTGTCGACGATCTGACGGTCGGATCTTTCAGAAATCAGTGAAGAAATAGTGGGCCCCACAACTTAAGTTGTGCATAGTAACCCCTATTTTAATCCCTTCGCGACCACTAACGGCCGTTCCACTGTTTAGAAATTGAAGATAGGGGTATGAGTAATGGAACCTAGCTAATTTTGACGTTCTGAACGCAATGGCACTATCGGTTTTCGCGTTTGGCGACCCGGGTGCATCGAAGTGCGTGCAGTCCACCACTTTCTATCGAACTTTTTGGCCCGAGATTTCATACGAGCACCAAATTAAATAAATGAGTAGCCTATTTTGAAGGTCTCGACGAGCCGGACGTCGTTGCGAAGTCTGTTTCGCAAAATGACGAACGAATTTTCTCGAAATGCGTAAAATGCACCGAATTATTGCTTTTTCTTCAAATATCTTGGGTGTTCTTGGGCCAAAACCTTTGGGACCTTGTTCATTGGGCCTCTGCCAACCTAAGAAGCCCACGAATGTGGCTGAGCAGAGGTTGGAGGCTTGGGTTGTGTGTGAACCGGGTTTGAGAAAGAATCTTGCATTTATTCTTTTGGTTGTCTTTTGGTCTGCCTTGGGCCAGAGCACGAGGGGTTCTTGGGTGTATCTCGAAGCATTAACCTCCTCTGAGTTTCCCAGACTTAGCCCGAGTGCAGGGTGGCCGAGGAGTCACAACCCCATTGTTGTGAACTCGGGAGTGAGAGAGAAGGGAGAGTGTTGGACCACAACCTTTCCTAAGTGGATTTGGAGTGCCTTGGGAGCTCCTCTGTGCCTGTGGACTACCCTGGAAGGCTTTCTGTAGCCGCGCGTGGAGAGGAAACCATTTCCGGCTTCCTCCTTCTTCCTCGAGCTCGGCCAAGGTAGGGATCCTAGACCACTTAGTGTTAGCACCCCGGACCTTTAGCAGTGGACCTCTTAGGTCCTTAGCTTCCTCCCTGCAAAGCCTCGAGCCCCCATGCAAAGCGGTTGGCCGGCGGGAGCAAAATCTCGCCGGAAACCTAGAAATGCTCCGCCTCGAGAGAACTCAGCAACCGCTGGACCAAAACGCACCAAAATTGGTGTGCCGAGACTGTAGGACATGTAGATTAAATCTGCAAAATTTGAGAATTTATGGTCGAGTTCTTTGAGAGAAAATGGATGCCCTAGCTTTTCGTAATATTGCTAGTTGGCCGAGCTAACTGCTCCGGCGCCGGCGCGCCTCCCCGCCGCCAGCGACTTGCCCAGAAGTTTTGCTGGGACTAAGGGGAGTGCGCCCATGCACTTGCATGCGGACTATGCAGCGTCGGAAGGTGGCGGCCATTGTCGAACCCGAGAATGGACCAACCATGGTTGCCGGCGCTCCGGCCAGCTCCGGCCGGGGAGGAAGGGTCGGGAAGCTTCCTATGGACCAGAGGAACAAGTCCATCCAAGTTGGAGGACTCCATGTTGCCTCTGCTGAAATCCACCATTAATGGTGTTGGAGCTCGGGGTGAAGCTTGGCCCCGCCGCGCCGCCGCCGTGCCCTGTCGCCGGGCACAGGCATAGAAAGTTTCCCAGAGTGTTTTAGCACCCATTGGTGCTATTGGTTGGGACTCTGTGGCCCTGGGTTGATGATCACGAATTTCAAGGAAGTGGGCTCATCTTCTTCCTCGAGCCCGAGCTCAATCTGGGGTTGTAGGCTGCTCCAAGTTAAGGGGAAACATTCTAGGGACTTAGTGGAGTAAATTGATCCAATCTTCGAAGCCCCAGGTGCTGTAATTGCAGAAAACAACCTGCAACAAGGTGTTGTGGGTGTTGTTAGAAAAAGTGCACTCCAAGTGCTTGCTGAAATGCCACAGAGAAGAATACAGTGGATTCAGGCTTCAAGTTGAATATCAAAGTTGCTTAGAATGGTCCCCTGAGCTTGATGCTCACTTCAGATCAATTTGGATCTGTGTGGACAAGTGATTGGTGCATTGTGAACTTGTGTGTGTACAAGGGCTTGGTTCTGGTTGAACCAGCAGATCTGGGCTGCATCTAGGGCAAGCCCTGGAGTCCTGGCACTATCCAGAGACTTTTTGATCCTTGGAGTTTTGTCTGAAAATGTGTAGATGCAAAGTTGTGTCGAAACCAAGCTTAAATATAGTAGTTGCTTAAGAACAGAGTTTGAGTCTGTTTGAAATATTGTAACAGTGTACTCCTGGCTAATTTGGGGTCACTGAACGCGATGCTCGCGTTTATTTTGGGTTTTGATGAGCCGAAGAAACGAAAATGCGTTTCGGCTAGGTTAGAGGAGTAATTCATGACCCGAAGTTTTCCTCGGGTATCGTGCTGCCACAAATGGGTGAGCACGGCGTTCAGCAAGTCGAATGTCACCTACTGGAAGTGACGGTTCGTAAAAGTGATTCTCCGTTTGAGAAAACGAGCCAAAACGGTGTTTATTTAGTGTATAAAACACATTCTGGGTAAGCTCGAGGGCCTTGCTGCAATTGTGACAATGTGAAAAAGTTAGATAAATATTCTAAAACATTATGGACCTTTCGGTGGGTTCTCGGGGGTTTCTGAAAAGCTATATATGCTTAATATTGCGTAAATCGACGAAATGGTCGATTCGCGCTTATTGCACTTTGAGGATTTGGTATATCCTGAGTTGTCATCTGGTATTATTGTAGGCCCCAGTCATCAGGAGCTAGCCCGTGATCCGTCTTGTGGTTATCGCGACCGTCTACCTTAAGGTGGGTTTATCTTCGGTCCGGACTTTATCATTTCGGCCCTCTGGGGTATAGTATTGGTTGGACCCCTGTTCTTGTAGCCTAGTTGATATTTGAGCATGCCTTCTTTTTGATCAGTTTCATTCTGCTATATGCTGAGTTATGATCCTTATCTGCAAAATTGATTATATGGTACCTTGCATGATTGATCCTTAGTTGCTTCCAGTTATTATGACGTTATTTCTAGACATTTGCCATGCCTGATTGGTCATTAGCTAGATTGCACAATTATACTTGATTATCAGTATATCCTGATCCATGCTCTAGTAGTTGTTGATTATATTCTGGATATGATTGAGATTTATTCTACATTGTACCCTTATTGGGATTTTTGTCATTTGCTAGTTTGCATACCTGATTATCAGTACTCCCTGATTATATCTGATCCATGCTATAGTAGTTGATGATTATTCTTGCATATGAGTTGAGATTCAGTTGATTCTGATATTGCATCCTTGATTGGATTAGTTGATGATTATTCCTGTATGTGAGTTGAGATTCAGTTGATTCTGTTATTGCATTCCTGTTGGAATTGTTCTGGCTTTTTGCCAATTACCTGGTTTTGACAGTAAGTTTCAGCATCAGCATTGTGATCACCACTGCGCCAGCTTTCAGTCACGTACACCGACGATTTGGCCACCGTCATGGTGTTCTTTACCGGTAGAGGGTCACATCGACCCGTGAGCCCAGCATCTGTGAGTGCATGGGTTATGATAGCATGTTTTGCCTGAGGTTTTGTGTGACCAATAGTGGCATTGCCTGAGGTTCTGTGTGACCAATAGTGGCATTTGGCTGAGGTTCTGTGAAACCGAAAGTGGTATTTAGCCTGAGGTTCTGTGTGACCAATAGTGGCATTGCCTGAGGTTCTGTGAGACCGATAATGGCATTAGATTGGGTATTTTGTTATTCTATCATTGATTGATGCATATGTTGCCTGTTTAGCCTGTTTTGTCATATCTCATGATTACCTGGTTCTTATTCCTGCTATAGTTATCAACCTATGCTTGCTTTAAGAGTTAGTAAGTTTGCATTCAGTTACAGCTCCAATAATATATCTGCTTTAACCTAACATGTGATTATTACTATCCTCTAGTATTGTATGCCAGTAGGTACGATCTGCTATTTCTCGGCTCGTCGTGCCCACTGGGATACACTCCGGTGTGTCTCACACCCTCGGGTGACTGTTTTTCAGGTCGAGCGGGTGTAGGGATGTCGGGACGAATTGGCAAGGTATCGATATAGAGGTTGACCCTGGACAGCCGTTATTTTTGTATTAGTAGTTGTTAAAGGAAAATTGTAATTGTAAATGTAATTGTAATGTTTATTTTATATTTGCACGTAGTTAGTCTACTCTGATGTGATTGTAAAGCTTAGCCGTGCATATATAGAAAAGGCTCAATCCCAAGGGGGATTGGGACTCTTCTATATATGTGGCGGTCTGTCATTGCCCTGGCTGTTTTTGCAACTTTGATTTAAATAAAAAAAAAAAAAAAAAAATTTAGACGCTGATTTTCGAACTCGGGGCGTGACATATATATATATATATATATATATATATATATATTATTTAATTTTTATCCCAATTTAAATATAAAATTCAACTCCGTTATAAAGAGACGTAATTATAAAAAAGTCTCATTTATCTATACTGAGTTAGAATGTAAAATTTTTGGAATTGACTTTTTGGTCGTTGAATCAAAAGTCAACAATAATGATTATTTGTGAATCATTGTGTATGATCCAAAAAATTATTATATTTAATTCAACGATTAAAAATATTATAGTGCCAACACTTTAATACTTTCAAAAACATCTTGCCCGAACTTTATATATATATATATATATATATATATATATATTATATATATATATATATATATATATATATATATAGCTAGGCTGGAATACTATTAATAGTACCAAGTCATTGGTACTATCAAGTTTTTAACCCTTAAATTAAAAGATGTGTGGTTGAGATGATGGTGGGCCCCTTGGGTTTAATAGGTGGTTGGAAAATAGTAAAATCTAACGGGTGAAAATAATCAAAGGGATTGATCTAAGGGTAGAAAACTTGATAGTACCAATGACTTGGTACTATTAATAGTATAGTAGCCGGACTATATATATATATATATTGAGCTCCTATGCTTGTAAAAGCACCAAGTTATTTGTGCTTGTGAGTTTTTTATCTTTAGATGTAGGAATGCGCGGTTAGGATGATGGTGGGCCCCTTGGGTTTAGTGGGTGGTTGGTAGAATAGTATGATCTAAGGGGTAGAATTAATCAAAGGGTTAGATCTAACGGTAGAAAACTTACAAGCACCAATTGCTTGGTGCTTGCACAAGCACAGTAGCCGGACTATATATATATATATATATGAGAAATGCTCATGTAAATTTTATTATTTAGATTTTAGGCCAATCTACTAAAAGAAAATTTTTTTTTGTGAATTTTAATTATTAGATTAAGATTTTAATTTTAAAATTTTCTTTCAACTTTACACCTAATAGTAGAAATGAAAATCTAACTTGTTGTTCGCGAGCCAGCTCATGTTTGGCTCGTTAATAAACGAGCCGAATTTTTCAACTCGATATTTAAACGAGCCAGCTCGTGTTTGGCTCGTTTATTAAATATCAATCTTAAAATTAATATTAAAATGACATGTTGTAGGACGTAGTGTTTGAAAGCTGAATTGCTTTCTCATTCTCTATATATGTTGTGTATTGTAGAAAGATTCATTGCTATTTTGGTATTGGATTTCATGCTTGATCTTTTGCTCTCAGGGCCCAATGTGCTCTTTGCATTAGTAATTCATCAAATTTAGCTGCATGTACTATTAGCTTGGAAGTTGATTAATATTTTAGTTCATTTTGGCATGGTATAAATGCTGGAAAACAACTTTGAAATTGATTGGGAAAAAAACTGAGCAGCGACTTCTATTTAGTTGTGTTTATTTTCTACTCAATTACCCCTCATGAGTGGTGCACATTGAGATCTTCATTTGACTTAACTGTTTCATCTTTGCTGTTTTCTTGATTTTTACCAATATATGATACCCCATTATCATATATGTCAAAACATTTCAAAATATACTATATGTTGTATTATGGTCTACTTTATGTTGCATGCCATAATCTCATTGATTGGATTTTTTTTCTTCCATTGTTGCCTTCGTTTTATAACATTTGGTATATAGCATCATGCATTATTTTTCTTTTTGTTTTCTAACTTTGAATGTGATTTAACTAACGTTATGTATTAGCATTGCAATGCATATAAATTACCAAGTTGAAATTATTAGAAGTTTCTGTGAAATAAACTAGCATACAATAATTCAGTGTGTAATAAACTAACATACATACAATAATTCAGTGTGTAATAAACTAGCATACACAAGAAAATTCTATCTATATTATTGGCTAGTACATAAAACCTGCCTTTTGAAATCAATTTTGGATTTATAGAATCTCTAGATTTTGTTCTAGTTTAATTTCTTTATTGTGTTATCTCTTAAGGCCCATGCTAGTGATTTTACATATTTGTTGCCAAGCTACATATTTTCTTTTTTATAGGGTTGAGGTGTGTGGTTATGGTTTAGCAATATGTATGGAGTTTGAATTTATTGTATTCTAGATAGCATGTTTAATGTTTGGTGGTTGTACACAATTTGAGTGGGTTACCATTTACTTTTACTAATTATTTATTTGATCGGCATTATTTTGTATAATTATGAGCTCTCTTTATTTTGTAGGTTGATTTTACAACTTGATTAATATTGCAATGGATAAAAGTTGGATAAAAAAGAGTAGATGGACATATGAATATTACAAAGGAGTGAATGATTTTGTGGATTTTGCTTTTAAAAATGCGTCAGAGGATGGGAGAATTTCATGTCCTTGTATGAAATGCACAAATTCCTATAGTTGGGCTCGGGAAGTTGTACGCGATCACCTAATTTGCAATGGAATTAGTTCTAATTATGATAATTGGTTCTTTTATGGGGAACTAATATCTAGTGCCACATCCAATCCTACTAATGAGAGTCGTAGTTTTCCGGTCCATAATGTGAATGTTGGTATACGTGACATGCTCCATGAAGCTTTTCAAATACATGATAGTCAACCTCAAGATGATTTTCGAGATGATAGTGATTTTCAAGACTCGCCTGTGGAAGGTTCTGATTCACAACAATCTAAAGATGCTCCAAATAAAGATGCAAGTAAATTTTATAGGTTACTTAAAGATGCCGAACAACCTTTGTACAATGGTTGTGAGAAGTATAGCAAATTAGTAGCTATTATAGTTTTATATCATTTGAAATCCCTTCATGGTTGGAGCAATAAATCTTTTAGTATGCTCCTTGAAGTACTAAAAGATATGCTTCCTTCAGGTTCTAAGTTGCCAGATGATTGCTATGTCGCAAAAAAATATATTAGGGACCTAGGCCTTGGATATGAGAAAATTCACGCATGTCCTAATAATTATATTCTATTCTGGAAAGAGAATGCAGATGCTGAAATTTGTCCAAAATGCAGTACATCAAGATGGAAAAGTAATGAGGTTAGTATTAATGTAGATGTGGAAGAAAAGTCCATCAAAAAGAGAAAGCCAGCAAAAGTCTTGCGGTGGTTCCCTCTAAAGCAAAGACTTCAAAGATTATTCATGTCCTCAAAAACTGCTTCTATGATGAAATGGCATGTTGAAGGTCGGACGAATGATGGGTTGATGAGGCATCCTGCTGATTCATTAGCATGGAAAAGCTTTGATAGGCGATATGAGGACTTCTCATTAGATCCTCGCAATGTTAGGCTAGGATTAGCAACTGATGGGTTCAATCCTTTTCGAACTATGAGCACTAAGTACAGTTGTTGGCATGTTATCTTGATTCCATACAACTTGCCACCATGGGTATGCATGAAGAGGTCTTCGTTTATTTTGTCATTACTCATTTCAGGCCCGAATTCACCTTCTGTTAATATAGATGTTGTAGTGTCCCAGTTTTTCCCCTGTATTTTTCCCCCTGTTCGGGGTGTGGAACACCTGTTAGTGGTGTGTGAGGCCCCAACATGTCAAAGTGATGTGTTGTTTGGACTCAGAGAGGATTTGGGGGTGAGCCTGACCTTCGGCTGACTTTGCCGAATTTTTGGAGTGGAATCAGGCTAAACGGAGGCCGTATTTGGATTCAGCGCGGAAAAACGCTTGAAAACGGCTATTTACTTATTTAATTTGGAGTCCGGATGCCCAAAAACGGACCCCCGGAAGTTTTCTGTGCAAAATGGTGCATGGGGGGACCTGTGGACCGGCCGGGGACACGTGGCGCCTCCTTATTGGGCCGGCGCGCCACTCTCGGTCCACGGAATGGACCGCCGGTGCACGGTGCACCGGCGGGCCACGTGGCGGGCTCCCGTTGGACCGGCGCAGCACGCGCGGCGCATGGAGCAAGCGCGGGCAGGTCGGGCAAGCTGGGGCAGCGGCGCGGTGCACGGTGCACCGAGGCGCGCCACGTGGCGGCCTCGGGTTGGCGGGTGCACGTGCGCGCGGCGCACCCGCAGGCGCGCGCCTGCGGCCGTACGCGCACGCGCCGCAGGCGTGCAGGCGGCGCGCAGGGCCGCCGGCGGCCGTGACGGGCGGGGAAAGCAGGGCCACGTGGCGCCCCGCCATTGGCGGGCGCCACCCACCCCGCCGCCCCGCAGGGGGACACGTGGCGCGTCCCCGCTGGGCCCGCACGGCTGCCGCCTGTTTGGCGGACGCGTGGCGGGCCCTGGGCCGGGTTGGACGGGAGGTCGGACGGGCGAGGATCCCGTGTGCGGCCCGGGTTGGGCTGGGCCGCACTGTAGCCGCCCGAAACCTGTTGGGCCGGGCTGCACTGTAGCAGCCCGAAAGTGCCCCCTGCGCCCGAAAGTGGGGACACAGGGGTCATTTTCCCAAATGTTTGGCTGGGCCTATAAATAGGCCCCCTCCCCTCTCTTCTTGGGCTTTTTCCGAGAGAAAGAGAGAGAACCAGGGAGAGGTCTGAGAAGAGAAGTTTTTCCTCTCACATTTTTCTACCTCGTGGTGCGTTCCCAGATTTTTGGGAAGATCGACAGCGGCGTTCCGGATTTTACAGTGTGCCTCGGTTTTCCCCCATTTCGGCCCGTTATCGTCGCATTTCAGTCCGGGGAGTCCCCTGCGCAGCACAGGAGTCCGATTTCGACGATTTCTTCGCCAGTGTGTTCCTAAGAGGTAGGGCTTCGTTTTCCGTGTTGATGGTTTCTCCGGATTCCGATTTCTTGGCACGATTCCCGAGGTGATTTGACACCCCATGTTGCTGTTTGGATTTTGGACAGCGGCAACTTCGTCGATTTGTTTCTCAGCGTAGGAATATCGGATCGAGGCGATTCAAGAGTCGATTTTGGGCGATTTTTCGCGAGGAACGCAACCGTGATTTTTCTGGGATTTTAGGAGCTCGGGACAGAGGTGATAATTCCTCGTTTTGCGTGCTGATTTTTAAAACAGCAAATGTGTGTTTGGAACTTGTAATTTTTACACCGTGTACACTTATGTGATGTTGTAGGATATTGTTGCAGCTGACGGTGTGTTTAGAGGACAGCTGGTATTTTCTGGGTACATTGTACACGCTTTTCGAGGTGGGTGGTTGCGTATCCCTCTTTGTTGATTTGCACACTAGGAATAAAAGAGTTCCCAATTATGCATGTGATAGATAACTTGTGGTGTATGAACCTATTGCATTTGGCCCCTAAATTAATTTAGTAGCTTCTATGTGATAAATCTGGGACAAGGAAATTGGACAATTGCTATATCGTGAACCGCATGCAATTTAGTAACCCAACAATATTTTTAAAATAGTTCTAAAAGTATTCTTCACATGAAACTTAGTTCCTTTCTAAATGTTTTTAAAAGAGAACACTTGCATGCTCATTGGACAACTAGTTAAGCCACTATTTTATTACAGCACGATATTATGGGATTTGACTTAGGAGAAAACATCTGTTATTGTTATTCTTCTCTATCGATGCATGATGCTCGAGTCTGATCGGAATTTTGGAGATAGTATTGCTTGGGACAGTTTGGACATGTCTTAGGGGATTGTGGGGCATAGTGGCAACCGCGGATGTTAGGCGGTTGACCAGATGTTTTTACTTTATCAGATTGGGGTCTATGGGTTCAGCGGTAACCGCGGATTTTGGGCGGTTGACCGGGTGTTATTATCACACCAGATTGGGGATCGGGGTTGCATTAGTGGATGGAGTATTCCCACTTTGATCATGGTCATGATCCAGTCCTGCTATTGTGAGACATCGGTTACAGAGATGATTGATACAGAGATACTTTACTCGTGTGGGTCGCTCCCCTCGAGTGCCACTCCGGAGTAGGCTTTTAGACCGTGATGGGTGCCGGTCAGTTGGTGAGTTGTGAGTGATGACAGAGCAGGCAGTGCCAGTATTTCCTGGCCCTCTGATTGGGTTTTCTTTGGGCAGTCAGCTTTATAGTTGCATCTATACAGTCATCTTTTGGCACTGCATTTAGAGGCATAGTAGTGGTAGTTTCTTTTCAGCAGTCTTTATTGCATACCACTGTTCTTTCCTTTTTGCCTCTTTATTCCTAGTGGGTGCGTCAGCATCAGAGGTTTTACCCACTAGGGGAGGCTACTGGTTTATCTAGTAGTTCTCACCCCCATTGTTGTTTCTTGTTCTTTTTCCCCTTTGTTTTGCAGAGTCGACTGTGGGAGCTGCTGGGCCTTCAGCGGCAGATCGAGGTAAGAGGATCGCCGACTAGCTAGATCGTCTACCCCGAGCGAGAGTTTAGCTAGACTATTACTGTACTCCCCTTTTGTATCTCAGACTTTATTAGTTTACTTTTGGGTCTGGCTGTGGCCAGCTGGTTGTATTATTTATGGTGAGCTGGGAGTATATTGTACTTTTATTTCAGTTTACAGTTTATTTCAGTCTGAGATTACTGTTAGTTCTATTAGTTCAGCTCTGTTATGCTCTTCTATTGTATATTATCTATCTGAGCAGGTTACCAGCGCTTCGTGTACATGGAAAATTCTGTGTGCACGGCGGATCTGTTGGCGGGCCCGGGTTCTGGTTACCCCCGGGGCGTGACAGATTAAGTTGGTATCAGAGCTTAGGGATAGGTCAGTTGGGACTTAGGAAACCCTAGGCTTTTGGCAGACCCTAGGATGATAGGGCGTGAGAGGCGTGACACTTCGCGAAAGTCGTTGATTTATTTATTGGACTCTTCCAGTGAGTGAAGAGGGATCGACATACCCAATTTCTGGTGGACCGTTATGTTGGCTGCAGACAACATAAAGTCGCAGAAATTGGGGATGTCTTTGACTTTCGCTAGATTGGGTCGTGTGGGGTTATGTTACTGATTCGTGTTTTCTTGTGGCAGGATGCCTCCCCGACGTCGGATTCCCGCTCTGGGTGCCCCTACACCCCCTGTTGAGCCGGAGCAGACGGGATCCACTGAGATTGGTGAGCTGCGGGCCATGGTGGCCCAATTGGCGGAGAGCCATCGTCAGCAGCAGCAGAGGATTGATCAGCTGCTTGCTCAGAGAGAGGCACCACCCCCAGCTGTTCCTGAGGCCTTCGTGCCTCCTGTTGCACCTTTTGTGCCGTCAGCGCCATCTTCGAGTAGCGGGGCTCCTGGAGCTATTCAGCCTTTGACTGCGGAGGAGGAGCAGGATTTTGCTGACAAACTCTCCCAGTTTGTTAAGCGGGGACCACCTAGATTCTCAGGGCGGGATGCTCCGCCCTCGGCTGTTGGGAAATGGCTTTCTGCGATGGAGAAGCTTTTTCGGGACTTCTTCATCGACCCGAAGTATCGAGTGCACATGGCGGTGCACTGTTTGGACGGGGATGCAGATTTTTGGTGGCAGCGGGTAGAGCCACCGGAGTTCCGGATTTCTCGGCAGCTGCCCTGGGAGGAGTTCCGACGGTTGGTGCTGGACACCTATTTTTCGACCAGTGTGAAGAAGAAGTTGGAGGACGACTTGAAGAACCTGCAGCAGGGCGAGCGATCGGCCCATGCCTATTTCCAGGAGTTCATGGAGTTGTTGAACTGTGTGCCCTTCGTCGCTCGTGACGGGCCGCACCAGGTTGAGATGTTCGAGGGAGGCCTTCGTCCAGAGATTTACACCCTGGTGCATGCTCAGAGATTTCAGACTCTGGATGCAGCCGCAGAGCATGCACAGTGGGTGGAGAGAGGTGATCAGGTGGTGGCCAGACAGCGGGCCGCGGTCGCTCAGAGCTCCGACAGAAAGCGACCAGCCCAGGATGAGGGGGGACAGGCCAGTACTTGGAGGCCGCCCGACCGCCACCGCCTCAGTTTCCGGGCCGTGGGCGTTCGGAGCGGCGAGGGCCTGGTGGATCCCAGAGGCCCCAGCAGCAGCAGCAGCAGCAGCAGAAATCGCAGTCGTCGCAGCGCAGGTCTCAGCGGCAGCCACAGCGACAGAGACAGTCTCAGCAGCAGCAGTCCCGACAGTCACGGGCCCCCAGCAGTTGTATTTTCTGTGGAGGTCCGCACTTCCCCGGCACCTGTGACCAGCGGTGGGGTCGTTGCTATGGATGTGGACAGCCAGGGCACATTCGAGCTGCGTGCCCCTTTTCGACCTCAGCCGCCCCTTCTTCAGCATCTGCCCCAGTATCATCGCAGCAGCGGTCGACGGCTCAGCGGCCTTATGCTCCAGCGAGCAGGCCATCTTCCTCCCATCCACAGATTATCGCCCTCCAGCTCAGAGTGGGCGAGTGTATGCTGCACAGGTAGAGGATTCTTCAGCAGCAGACCATGTGGTGGCAGGTATCACTTTACTTTCTGGCATTAGGACTCGCACTTTATTTGATACTGGAGCATCGCATTCTTTCATTAGTAGATCTTTTGCATCATTACATGGGTTAGAGGTAGGACTTTTGCCACGTGCACGAGAGGTACAGATTCCCGATCACACTTTGCACGTGGAGGAGTGTTGTTGGTCCTGCCCGATGCAGATCGAGTCCTGGATTATGCCAGCAGACCTGTTGGTCTTGAGACAGCTGCAGGATTTTGATGTGGTTCTCGGGATGGACTGGCTGGCTCGGTATTTTGCGACTATTGACTGTGCCGAGAGGACTGTCACTTTTAGAGAGCCAGGACAGGAGGTTTGGTTACCGGGGATGTCAGAGTGCTTTCTTTGCCTCTATGGTTTCGACTTCCCGAGCGAGACGGATGATTCACCGAGGATGTGTAGCCTTTTTGGCTAGTGTTGTAGAGGGGCCTACGGCGGCACCGGGACTCGGGGATATCCCTATCGTCCGCGAGTTCCCGGATGTGTTTCCACCTGAGCTGACTAGTATGCCGCCCGACAGAGAGATTGAGTTTGTGATTGACGTAGTTCCAGGAACTGCGCCAATCTCTAAGGCTCCTTATCGGATGGCACCGGCTGAGCTGAGAGAGCTTAAAGCACAGTTGCAAGACTTGATGGATAAGGGCTTCATTAGACCCAGTGTGTCGCCCTGGGGAGCACCGGTGCTATTCGTGAAGAAGAAAGATGGGTCACTTAGACTGTGTGTGGACTATAGGGAGCTGAATAAAGTGACCATCAAGAACAAGTACCCTCTGCCGCGCATCGACGATCTCTTTGATCAGCTGCAAGGGTCTTGTGTCTTTTCAAGATTGATCTACAGTCTGGTTACCACCAATTGAAGGTGAAGGCCGAGGATATTCCTAAGACTGCTTTCAGATCACGGTACGGGCATTATGAGTTTACAGTTATGCCGTTTGGATTGACTAATGCCCCTGCCGCCTTTATGGACTTGATGAACAGGATATTTCGGCCATTTCTGGATCGATTTGTGGTGGTGTTCATTGATGATATCCTGTTTACTCCCGAAGCGAGGCCGAGCATGAGGAGCACTTGAGGACTGTGCTACAACTTCTACGAGAGAAGAAGTTGTATGCCAAGCTGGCAAAGTGCGAGTTTTGGCTTCGGGAGGTAGCTTTCTTGGGCCATGTGATTTCCGCCGCCGGTGTAGCTGTAGACCCGGCGAAGATTGAGGCAGTTCGTGATTGGCCCCGACCGACGACTGTATCAGAGGTGCGCAGCTTCATGGGATTAGCTGGTTATTATCGTCGGTTTGTGGAAGGCTTTGCGAAGCTTTCCACACCCCTCACTCGGTTGACGCGTAAAGGGGTTAAGTTTATCTGGAGTGAGGACTGCCAGAAGAGCTTTGAGGAGCTAAAGGACAGACTGATGACCGCTCCTATCCTTTCCCTCCCTGTTATGGGGAAAGGATATGTGATCTACAGTGACGCATCGCACAGTGGACTCGGTTTGTGTGTTGATGCAGATGGGAGGGTAATTGCTTATGCATCGAGACAGGCTCAAGGCTTACGAGAAGAATTACCCTACCCACGAAGTTAGAGCTCG
>JAQOTM010000365.1:0-87823 GCA_029168755.2 Tillandsia fasciculata | reverse complement strand
TTTGGAGTTGTATGTATTTATTTCAGTAGTTTACTTTTCCACTTTGATGTATGTATAGTGGTTAATATGATCTTTTGCAGGTTAGTCGCTTCGTCCGTATGGGCGGCGGATCTGTTGGCGGGCCCGGGTCGCAGTTTCGACGCCGGGACTTGACAGATTAAAGTAGTATCAGAGCCTAGATTATAGGTCATTGTGGATTTAGAAACCATAAGCTTGTGGTTGGACCCTAGGATTACTCACGTCAGAGCCGTGATTGTTAGCAAGAGTCCTGATTGAGTTTCTTAACTCACCCAGGGGATGGGATGAGTGATTGACATGTCTTCTCTCGGTAAGGGGCTATGTTGGCTACAGACAACATAGTGCTATAGGAAGGGGGACATGCCTTTGACTTTCGCTAGATTGGGTCGAGTGTTGTTTTGGTTCTGATCGTCTCCTTTTGTTTCAGGTGTGAGCGATGACTCCGCGATGCAGGATCATGACGCGTTCTCAGCCCTCATCCTCCGATTTGCCTGAGCAGGAGGAGTCAACACAGGGCCAGTAGAGAGAGGTACAGGAGCTTCGGGCTCAGATAGCCCAGATGTCGGACACTATGGATCGGATGATGCGCATATTTGAGAAGAGGGCACAGCCTGTCGCAGCACCCCCTGAGAGTTCCCCTGCACCTTCTTCTCTGGTCGTGGCACCCCCAGTTGTACCAGCAGCACCAGTAGCCACTACAGCGCGGTTACCAGCAGACAGCCGTCTGGGTCGGCGGGATAGTTGACCTCTGCGGAAGAGCGAGAGAGGTTGTGGATTGCTTGAATGAGATTCCGCCAGTTTGACTTGCCTCGTTTCTAAGGGCGGAGTTGGAGTCTGGGGGGGGCGAGGCAGAGTCGTGGATCACGGCTATGGAGCGACTTTTTGAGAGTTTGTTTATTAAGGAACGATTTCAGGTTCTTCTCGCGACAAACTTCTTGGAGCACAATGCCGAGGCTGGTTGGCGGCGGTATGCGATGTGCGATGTTGAGTCCGCATGGGACTCAGCTTCTTACCTGGGCGGAGTTCCGCAGCCTACTTCTTGGAGCCTTATTCTCGGAGAGTGTTAGACAGAGGTTGGAGGAAGAGTTGAAGAATCTTCAGCAAGGGAGCCGCCTGGTACAGGAGTACATCGTGGATTTCAACCTGTTATTGGCCAGTGTACCACACACGGCCAGGGACGAGGCGCATTGGATCTATATGTTTGAGCGAGATTTGCGCCGAAAAATTTATCAGTTTGTCCGTTCACGCAGACTGTAGATTCTAGATGCCTCGATGGAGCAGGCACTTTATGTTGAGCTCAGGGAGGCAGTTATGGATGAGGTGACTCCTATTACTGCAGTGACTTCGGGGGCGAAGCGCCCAGCACCCGTTGACGGGGGACAGACGAGTCGGCAGGGGCCTCCAAGACCTCCACGATTCCACTCTCAAGGTCGTGGGTTTCAGGGGCGCCAGAGGTCAGGTGGACCCCGTCACCCCCAGCAGCAGCAGTAGCAGTGACAACCGCCCCAGCAGCAGCAGTCCATATAGCAGCAGCAATTCCAGCGACAGCCGCGCCAGGACAGATGTGTTATTTGTGCGGGACCGCATCCGCCGAGCCAGTGTACTCAGAGGCAGGGCCGATGCTTCCATTGCGGTCAGACTGGTCATTTTCAGGCGTCGTGCCCTAGAGCGGGATTTCCAGTACCTTCAACGGCCTCAGTACCCCCTGTTCCTCTGCATATGGCTGGACCTTTTACGACCTATGGTATGCCTGATCGTGCTTCTTCCTCGCGACAGCCAGAGCGACGACCACCAGCGCCAAGTGGGCGAGTTTATGCCGCGCAGGTTGAGGATGCTTTGGCGGCAGACCACGTCGTTGCAGGTATTATTTTGATTTCTGCAACTCGTACTCGAGCTCTTTTCGATACTGGTGCTTCACACTCATTTATCAGTAGAGCTTTTGCATCCCTACATGATTTAGAGACAGTTTCATTATCGTATGCACTAGAGGTTCAGATTCTAGATCATATTTTGCATGTAGAGGAGTGTTGTAGGGCTTGCCCTGTGCAGTTGGGATCTTGGATCTTGCCTGCAGACTTGCTTGTCTTGCGGCAGCTCCAGGATTTTGACGTTGTGTTAGGTATGGATTGGTTGTCGTGGTACTTTGCCATCATTGACTGTAGAGAGAGGACTGTGACTCTCCGCGAGCCTGGACTGGAGGAGTTCGTCTATGTTACGGAATTTGAGTTGGCGCATTTCGTGAATAGTTCAAGTCTTGAAGATTGAAGATGAAGAAACTCTGGATCAACTACCTCAATCTCAAGAAAGAAGAATTCAAAAGGATCAGGTACGTTAAATTAAATAATTTGTGATGATCCGAATACTTCTTATAGTGTAGAAACACCCGGAAGAGGTTTTAACTGCATATTCATCAAAAACTGGACATGGGAAATGTTCAGGATCCGGATCATGTCGTTTCGATCCGGATCCCGAAGGGTGCTCGTTCATACACTAGTTCAATCCGGATCATGGCATTTGATGATCCGGATCCCGAACATAAGTTTTACCTGTTGGCTTGAACGATCCGGATCGTGGAATCTCAATCCGGATCCCGAACACATTGTTCTGGTAAAACTGTATGAACGATCCGGATCGTAGATTATGATCCGGATCCCGAACAGGCGGTTTTCTGGAAATTGCTCTCTACGCGTAAGCGATCCGGATCGTGACTTGCGCAGTCCGGATCGTCGCCCGTAAAACTTTCCAGAAAAGTTTGTTTTTGATCCGAATATTCTTCCTAGGGTTTCTAACCTATAAATAGCCCTTCCTTTTCATTTCTAGGGCAATCCACACATCGGAAAAGAGCCGTCATTTTCAAATATCATTTTATACGGCCTTAGATCCACATATAGAGAAGAACGGAAATCATTAGATCTATTTAATGGTTCTTCATCTATATTGATTAGTTTGATTCTAGGATTTTCATACTCATATCTTGAGTTGAATCAAACTAATGAATACTTAGATGGTATTTCCGATCTACTCTTGATCTAAGTATTCGGCGGATCATCACCACCCAAACAAACAACGATTTACCCCAAAATCGGCGCGTGGACTCGCGTGGCCTTGTGGATTCAAGGTGTTATCGCTCTCGTGGATTCGGAGCGAGGTGCGTTCGTGGATTCGAAGCGTACCATTGGGTGAAGACCGTGGATTCGGTCGGACGTCGTGGACTCGACGTTGGACGCTGTGGATTCAGCGTTGGGGCGCGGATCGTGGATTCGAGAAGCGTCGTGGAGCGAGCGGAGAAGATCGACTAGGGGCGTATGGTAAAAGGTTGAGTCGTCTGTGAGTACGTTATATCACCTTGTACGTGTGTTAACTCTAGTGGATTTCGCCGTGTTATCGGTCCCGTGGTTTTTTACTCCGGTTTGGAGTTTTCCACGTAAAAATCTTGTGTGTTCTTTTATTTTTCCGCATTGGGTTTTATCGCACAATGATTTTTTGAGTGTTTATTGTTTACACCTATTCACCCCCCTCTAGGTGTTTTTTCCCCTATTAGATCCTTATTAACCTAAACCCAACAAGTGGTATCAGAGCGGGAATAGGGTTGTAAACAATGGTTGAAGGTGGAAACATCAATCGACCCCCTTTCTTTGATGGAACTAATTATGCGTACTGGAAAGTACGGATGAAAGCTTTCTTAATTTCCATCGACGAAAGGGTGTGGCAATCAATTGAATTAGGATGGTCTAATCCAACTGAAATTTTAGATGATGTTCGCACCTTAAAACCTAGGTCGAAATGGACCAAGGAAGAGATAGACTTATCTTCTTACAATGGCAAAGGGATTAATGCTCTATTTAATGCTTTGTCACAAACTGAGTTCTCTCGCGTCTCGGCATGTGAGACTGCGAAAGAAATCTGGGATGTTCTTCAAGTTACGCATGAGGGAACTAACCTAGTGAAGATTCAGAAACTGCAAATGCTTACGAGCAAGTTTGACTCTATCTCTATGGCAGAGAATGAATCCTTCACTGACTATTACACACGATTGCAAGACATCGTGAACTCATGTGCTAACTTGGGAGAGAAGATTCCAGAATTTAAAGTTGTAAGAAAAATTCTAAGAACTCTTCCTGAACGATTTCGCCCGAAGGTTGCAGCCATTGAAACAATTAAACACCCGGACGAAATGCGTGTAGAAGAATTAGTAGGTGCTTTACAAACTTATGAAATGACTTTTCCTACTAACTATTCTTCTGGAAAGGCATCCTCTTCTAAGTCTTCAGGTTACGCATTGAAATCAACTAAAGAAGAAGACGCGGATTCATCCTCCTCGGACGACGACGAGAACATTTCTATGGAGGACTTTGAGAAGCAGCTCGCTCTCTTGACAAGGAAGTTTCGCCGCAACTTTCGAAGGGGAAATTCAAGCAAAACTCCATCCTTCGGAAAGTCGAAGAAAGGCAAGGGATTCTTCAAGCTACAAGTCAAGAAGCCAAGAGAACTTCTCAAAGGATAAGAAAAGTTCTGAGGGACAAGTTCAGTGTTTCAAATGTCGAGGCTACGGCCACATAGCAACGGAATGTCCCAACAAGAATCCGGCTAAGAAGAAAGCGATGCAAGCAGTCACTTGGGATGACAACTCCACGTCAAATGAGTCATCGTCAAGTGATGAAGAAGACAACGCGACAGCTTTCCACGCGTCCACCAAACCTTCATCCTTCATGTGCTTAATGGCAAGTACATCCGACTCACTGTCCAACTCCACTGTGGAAAAGATTGCAACGGACGATGAGTCAGATAATTCGGAAGGTGAAGATTTTGTTTTAGCCTACCATCAACTTTTGAGGGATTCAAAGAAACTGGCTAAACAAAACAAGGGGTTGAAAGAGAGATTACTGGATCTTGAAGATGAAGTAAAAAGAGTAACCTCTATCTCAACCGATCTTGAAGTGGAAAGGGACAATCTGGTTAAGACAAATGTTTCCCTTCAAGAGTCCAATGAGCATTTCGAGAAGAGTTATGTAGACATGGTGAACAAAGCGAATTACTTCTTGAAGCTCTACGGCGAGGCCCGACAGGAAAAATTGGAAATGACAGAGACCATACGCCAACTAAAGGATGACTTACAGAGATTTTCTTCTGGAAGGAGTAAGTTGGACAGACTCTTGGTCTCGGTCAAAGAAACAAGTTCGGCCTCGGATACACTCAAACTGGAGACATTCCAAGTTCGAGTGGTACGGTATTTGTGCCTCGTCGGTATCTCCTCCTCCGACACCGGTGTTCACGCCAAGCAACGACAACGAACCTACTACATCATCTTCGGAATCGACAAGAACCAAGGTATGTTTTCGTTGTGGCATTTCAGGGCACATCAGAAGAAACTGCAAGACTGGAGCCAAACGCACACCTCAAGAACATCTTGCAGCAACTACCAAAAGAGCCTTGGTAAAAACATCCAACCAAATTGACGGAAAAGAGCCAAGGAGAGACTTAACTTCAAGGAGCAGCAATTCTTCAAGCAAGACGCCCTCACCTAGGAAATCAACTCACGACCATTACCGACGCATACCAAAAAGGTTTGGGTGCGCAAAGGTGAGATCTTTCCCTGTCTTGCTACCAATGTTTCCTTGCATGCATATGATAGTTCGTCTTGGTACCTGGATAGCGGGTGTTCCCGTCATATGACCGGCGATAAAAACTGTTTTCAAACTTTTGAGAAAAACTCCGGAGGACTTGTTGTTTTCGGAGATGGTCGGTCTTCCAAAATTGTTGGAAAGGGAACGGTAGCTATTCCAGATGGCCCGGTTCTAGATAATGTATTATTTGTTCATGGCCTAAAGACTAACCTCATAAGCATAAGTCAACTGTGTGATAGTGGTTATTCAGTTAATTTTTCATCTGATAAATGCACTGTAACTGACTTGAACCATGCTTTCTTTTTAAAGGGGGTTAGATCAGAAAACAACTGTTATGTAGTTCCTTCTAAAATTTCTGAAAAATGTAACCTAGCATCTTTGAAAAATGAAACACTTTGGCATGAAAGGCTAGGTCACATAAACTTTAAGGAACTTTCTAGAATTTCAAATAAAGATGTGGTCAAGGGGGTTCCGAAACTTTCTTTTGAACAAAACCTTGTGTGTGGCGGTTGCCAAAAGGGAAAACAGTCTAGGACTGCACACAAGAATTTGAACCACATAGGTACAAAACGGCCTTTGGAACTTTTGCATATGGACTTAATGGGGCCAACTCGTCAACCATCTCTGGGAGGTAAATGGTATATTTTCTTGTTGGTTGATGATTTTTCTAGATATACTTGGGTAGCCTTTCTAAAAGAAAAAGCTGATACCTTTGATTCTTTTCTCGAAATCTGCAATCGTATTATGATAGAAAAGAATGAAAGGATTACTCGAGTTAGGAGTGATAGAGGTGGGGAATTCATAAATTCCAAATTCATTGATTTTTGTGTTTCTAATGGCATTAAACATGAATTCTCCGCACCTTACACACCTCAACAAAATGGTGTAGTCGAGCGCAAAAACAGGGTCGTACAGGAGATGGCACGTGTTATGCTTCATAGCCGGAACCTTCCTTTATATTTTGGGCTGAAGCGGTGAACACGGCTGTCTATGTTATCAATCGAGTGTATTTGCGCCCGGGGACTTTTAATACACCATATGAACTTTGGTTTTGTAGAAAACCTAACATCAAATATTTTCGTATTTTGGGAGTCGGTGTTTTATTTTACGTGATCGTGAAAATCTTGGAAAATTTGACTCTCGAAGTGACGAAGGGATTTTCTTAGGTTATTCTACAAACAGCAGAGCATATCGAGTTTTTAACTTAGAATCTAAGACGATCGTAGAATCGATAAATGTTAAGGTAGATGAAGCTTTTCACTTTGAATCTGAAAAATCTACCCTCGATATCTCTCTTGATGATGATACACCTGCTAATGCATCTTCTTCTAACAATTCTTTCGATAATAATTGATGCATCTAACGGTTCTTCAAGCTTATCTGATGTGCAGGAATCATCTCGTGTACCTCCGCCTACTCCTCTACCTCAAACGTTACGCATCTCCAAGGATCACCCTGAATCGAACATAATTGGAGATCCACAAGAAGGAGTTAGAACACGGAGACAATTGGTTTGCGGATTTGCATGCTATGTATCTCAAATCGAACCAAAGAATGTTGATGAAGCTCTCCAAGATGATTATTGGATTAAAGCAATGCAGGAAGAGCTCCATCAATTTGAGCGAAACAAAGTCTGGGAACTGACGAAGCCTCCGAAGCAACACAATGTGATAGGTACCAAATGGATCTTCAAGAACAAGAAAAACGAAGAAGGTACTATCATCAGGAACAAAGCAAGGTTAGTTGCTCAAGGCTATTCTCAAGTAGAAGGTATAGACTTTGATGAAACCTTCGCCCCTGTAGCTAGACTCGAGTCCATTCGTATACTGTTTGCGATCGCTTGTCATTTTAAAATCAAATTATTTCAAATGGACGTTAAGAGCGCCTTTTTAAATGGATTTTTAAATGAGGAAGTTTATGTAGCTCAACCGAAAGGTTTTGTGGATCATAAACTACCTAACCATGTTTTTCGTCTGAAAAAGGCTCTTTACGGTCTGAAACAAGCACCGCGAGCATGGTACGAAAGGTTGACAAAGCACCTTTTGGAAAAGGGCTATACTCGAGGGGGAGCTGACAGGACTCTCTTTGTGAAGCATTATCAAAACAATTTCATAGTTGCTCAAATCTATGTCGATGACATTGTTTTTGGAGCAACGAGAGATAATGATGCTTCTAAATTCGCGGAGACCATGGAAAGCGAATTTGAGATGTCCATGATGGGCGAGTTGAATTATTTTCTTGGATTACAAGTTAAGCAAAACGATGATGGAATTCACTTGTGTCAATCCAAGTATGCACTGGAGTTGGTCAAAAAGTTTGACCTTGAAAATTCTAAAGATTTTCCAACTCCAATGGGAACTAGCCATAAGGGACTTGGAAGTGAATCACAAAGTGAGAATGTAGACGAGAAACTGTACCGCAGTATGATTGGAAGTCTACTATATCTCACGGCTAGTCGCCCGGATATATCCTTCAGTGTTGGGATTTGTGCGAGATATCAATCAGCACCGAAGGAGGTTCACCTGAAAGCGGTGAAACGGATCATCCGGTATATCAAAGGTACAATCAATTTCGGAATTTGGTATCCTATGGGAACGACTTTGGATATTGTTGGATACTCAGATGCCGATTGGGCTGGATCGGTGGATGACCGGAAAAGCACGAGTGGTGCATGCTTCTATCTTGGCCACTGCCTTGTTGCATGGCACAG
Source organism: Tillandsia fasciculata (assembly GCA_029168755.2). Taxonomy (NCBI): domain Eukaryota; kingdom Viridiplantae; phylum Streptophyta; class Magnoliopsida; order Poales; family Bromeliaceae; genus Tillandsia; species Tillandsia fasciculata. The sequence goes on along the minus strand of JAQOTM010000365.1, from coordinate 79,471 downwards.
TAAGAAACAGAACTGCATAGCACTCTCGACTGCCGAAGCGGAGTACATTTCTGCAGGAAGTTGTTCAACCCAATTGATTTGGATGAAGAGCGTGTTGAGCGATTTCCGAATTTCAACATCTTCGGTAACCATTTTATGTGACAACACTAGTGCTATTAACATTTCTAAAAACCCTGTGTTGCACTCTAGAACAAAACATATTGAACTTAGATATCATTTTCTTAGAGAGCTAGTTGAATCAAACATTCTTCAACTGTCATATATTTCAACTGAAGATCAATTAGCTGACATCTTAACAAAACCTTTGGATCAAAAACGTTTTATTCACTTGCGTAAAGCAATTGGCATGCTTTCCTTGAAATAACCTCTTTTGAAACCTTTGCTTAGATTAGGTTTTGTTTTTGTTCTTTGTTTTGTTTTGTTCTTTATCTATGTTTTGTACATAGCACACTAATTGAGCACATTTCATAATTGACTTTAATTGCATCCTTTTATGCATTTAGAAATTTATTATGTTTTGATGTCATAATATTTCAATGTTGCAATGATCATTTACGTTAATTAAACCATCTTCTAAGTGATCAAAGTCAATTTCTCTCTCAATGATCTCTTGGTATAGTCATTATCATATTTGATTGCTTAGTCGAGTATGAATTCGAGATCAATGGTTTGGTTGAATACCTTATATATTAAATAATTGATAGCCAATTGAGGGGGAGTCAATGAAATGTGAAATGCTCAAAAGATGTGGAAAGAGTTACATCCCAGTGAGGAGTGTGAAAACTACCACCACATGGAGAAAATGAAAGAAAAAGAAACTCCATGAATGAAAAGCAAACTTTTTGTTTTGAAAATTGTTGATGAAACTCATATTGAAATACTTGACTCAGTCGTATTTCATGGTTGGTATAAGGTGGGATTTTTAGTAAAAGATGCTCAAAGAGCCACTCCTTCAACAGATTGTCTAGATATATTATCTAACTTATCTGGGATTTCAAACATCTATTGATCTTGGTACTTCATTTTCTTTACTGAAATTGATGATTTGATAAAGGCATTACACATAAGATCAGGATAGATGTAATTGAAGTTGTTCAACTTTAAGTGTTTTAACTTTCGTAAATCTTCGTTTCATTTTTGGATATTTTGATAGATTTTGCATAATCTATTTCTTGTTGTATGAAACGATGCTATTTGTTTAAAGTTGACATGATAAAGTGCTTACATACTTTTTCTGGATTTTATTGTATTTTTTTAATTTTTCTGGAGAAAAAGGTGTAGCCGATCCGGATCGTGGCAAGTGATCCGGATCCCGAACGCAGGATTTTCCCTGCGTGTGGCCGATCCGGATCACATTCACGACCGATCCGGATCGCGGCTAGGGTTCTTATAGAAACCTTCAGATTCAAGATTTCTTTACCCTAATTTCTGATTTCCAAGCTTCTAGAGTTTCTCTCTCTAGATCTCTTGCTTCCTGGTGCTTCAAAACTCAAGTTCTTCGGATTCAAGTAAGTTTTCATGATCAAAACTCGGTTTTTCACAGTTTTTAGGTTTTTTCATCAAACGTGAGTTGAAAAGATGGATTTTCTTCGTTTGTGAATGGTTTTTGATCAAATTTCTTTTGAAATAAGAACTCTGGATCAATTAGTTTTGCTTTTATGCTGGGTTTTTGCATGATTAACGAGTTTTTAGGCTTCGATTTCTAAAAATTCGGTTTTAGGGCATAAAAGAGGAATTTGTGTAAAACATGAAATTGATCTATTTTTAAAATTCTTTTTGGAAAACTAATTTGATTCTTAGCTTCTCTATATGATTATGATTGTCTAGGTACAATGTGTTAAATTTTTCAAAATTGACAATTTTTCATATGTTCTTGAGTTGGTTTTCACAGGACACTCTCTTTAAACTCAAAGCACTGACAGAAATGGTGATCACCTGGATGATTTTCCTGCTCACTGCCATGGTCCATGTGAAGGACTCTGCAAAGCCGAAGAGAAGCAAAAGAACAAAGAGAGCTAAGGCCGACTCCGATACTGAATCGGAAACGGAGTCGATTGACTGGGACAACCTTGACATTGAAGGGGCTGCCCCAACTGCTGTAAAAGGGAAAGCTCCTGCTGAAGCTCCCAAGTCTAAACCTCCTCCTACTGCAGCTGAAAAAGGAAAGGCGCCAATGGAGTCTACCGGAAAAAGAATGAAAACCTTGGCAAGGAAAAGAAGTGGTGCACAAGGGATTTCAATTAATGAACCTTCAGCCGACCTACCACCATCTCAGGGATTCGTTAGCTCCACACGAATCAAAGAGTTTGAAAAGAGGGAATGCATAGGAGAGCGCCACGTGAATGTACAACAAATGAGGGATAGATCTGCAGAGTTTGGAGCTCTGTTTGATCAAGTTGGTCTTGGTCCGATCTGCAACTTTCCTGAGAAGACTGGATTTTGTCCACACTCAGTTCGGATCTTCTATCAGAATGCAGCGAGTCTTATCGATGAAGTTTCTGGACGCCGAGAATTTCATACCTTTGTAAAAGGTACCAAAATTAAAGTCACTCCCCAACTGATTGGAGAGGTGCTCAACATGAATGCCATCTCAGATGGACTACACTACTTGAAGACTCAGGTCTTCACACACAAATCGTGGAGGATAGTTGTCGATGGAACCTGCTCTTCGGAGACTCCGTCTGCCGGAAATTCAGTTTACTCCAGGGAACTCAAGAAGGAGTACAAGTACTTGAACTTCATTGTCTGCTACAACATTCTTCCCAACATGAACACGAAAATCGTCCGATGGGAAAGATTACTTTTTCTTTTTCTTCTTGGAAATCCAACTGCAGCAATGGGAGCAAATCTGAACATTCCTTACCTCATCTGGAATAGGATGACGCGATATATCGCGCAGTCACATCCTTCTGAGCGACTGCCGTATCCGATGATCATTATGCGCATCCTTCGGAAATTTAAGGTGGATACGAGAGCGAGTTCGTACATGTACAGTCTGGGGACGATCAATGAGACAACAATTGTCAAGTCACTGACAACAAAGCAGGATGATCCTCAAATTGGTCAACGAGTTCGACCTCAAGCACCTTCTTCCAGTGCCCCCATTCCACCGACACATAAGGCACCTCCATCCACTTCTGACGACGATGCCTCAGTCACTTCCATCTTCAAAGAACAGAAGCGGCTCTCGGATGAACAAGAACGCATATCCGCTGAATTTTCTGAGATGAAAGGCGACCTTCATGTCATGAAGAATGAGATGGAGATCATCACAGCCTCGCAAGTCACCCTGACTAAATCAGTATCCTCGGTGAAAAGACTTGTGAAGAAGTTGTTTGCAAAGATGGGTTGCACAACTTCCGATGACTCCGACTCTCAGGAGTGACTCTATGATCTAATCATTTTCCTTTGTTTTCTTATTTTTCTCTGTTTGTTTGATGTGTGTTTTGTTTTGCAGGCTTATGGTTTGTATTTATGTTGCTAACTCTCCCTGTGATGTAATTATTTGGCGTTGTTTGTGACAAAAAGGGGGAGAGAATGAGAGTGAGAGTTGAAGAGTTATAAACTCTGAACAATGAAAAACAATGAACTCTGAACAATGACTGTGAATGAATCAAGGAATGAATCAAGGTAAGTATGAATCTCAACTCAACTTGGGTTTTCTTTTGTGGATTGTGACATGCTTCTATACTAACTATTTGACTAACTATTTGGGCATGTAATATGACTAACAAGTTGGTGTTGGACTAACATACTTTGACATTTGGTTTTCAACTGCTTAGAAGATATGTTGGTTTTAACTATGTTCTTTCACATATCTGATTCTTTTAAATGTCATGATGAGATCAAACTCTATCTCTGCATTTGGTTTTCAATGTTTCAATTCTTGAGGTATCTAACGATTTTGTTTGTCAAGAATGTTTTCTGTGTGCAGAAGTTACAGATGTCTAAGTCTAGAGTCTGTCTTAGGAGTTTATCTCATGTTTTTAATTTCTGGAACTCTTTTGTAAATTTTTGTTGTATGGTGATAGCAACAAAAATATCTTTTTGAATTTTCTTTTGTGGATCTGTGTTTTGTCACGAAACCGCCAAAGGGGGAGATTGTTACGGAATTTGAGTTGGCGTATTTCGTGAATAGTTTAAGTCTTGAAGATTGAAGATGAAGAAACTCTGGATCATATACCTCAATCTCAAGAAAGAAGAATTCAAAAGGATCAGGTACGTTTAACTAAATAATTTGTGATGATCCGAATACTTCTTATAGTGTAGAAACACCGGAAGAGGTTTTAATTGCATATTCATCAAAAACTGGACATGGGACATGTTCAGGATCCGGATCATGTCGTTTCAATCCGGATCCCGAAGGGTGTTCGTTCATACACTAGTTCAATCCGGATCATGGCATTTGATGATCCGGATCCCGAACATGAGTTTTACCTGTTGGCTTGAACGATCCGGATCGTGGAATCTCAATCCGGATCCCGAACACATTGTTCTGGTAAAACTGTATGAACGATCCGGATCGTAGATTATGATCCGGATCCCGAACAGGCGGTTTTCTGGAAATTGCTCTCTACGCGTCTGCGATCCGGATCGTGACTTGCGCAGTCCGGATCGCCGCCCGGTAAAACTTTCCAGAAAAGTTTGTTTTTGATCCGAATATTCTTCCTAGGGTTTCTAACCTATAAATAGCCCTTCCTTTTCATTTCTAGGGCAATCCACACATCGGAAAAAGAGCCGTCATTTTCAAATATCATTTTATACGGCCTTAGATCCACATATAGAGAAGAACGGAAATCATTAGATCTATTTAATGGTTCTTCATCTATATTGATTAGTTTGATTCTAGGATTTTCATACTCATATCTTGAGTTGAATCAAACTAATGAATACTTAGATGGTATTTCCGATCTACTCTTGATCTAAGTATTCGGCGGATCATCACCACCCAAACAAACAACGATTTACCCCAAAATCGGCGCGTGGACTCGCGTGGCCTTGTGGATTCAAGGTGTTATCGCTCTCGTGGATTCGGAGCGAGGTGCGTTCGTGGATTCGAAGCGTGCCATTGGGTGAAGACCGTGGATTCGGTCGGACGTCGTGGATTCGACGTTGGACGCTGTGGATTCAGCGTTGGCGGCGCAAATCGTGGATTCGAGAAGCGTTGCGGAGCGAGCGGAGAAGATCGACTAGGGGCGTATGGTAAAAGGTTGAGTCGTCTGTGAGTACGTTATATCACCTTGTACGTGTGTTAACTCTAGTGGATTTCGCCGTGTTATCGGTCCCGTGGTTTTTTACTCCGGTTTGGAGTTTTCCACGTAAAAATCTTGTGTGTTCTTTTATTTTTCCGCATTGGGTTTTATCGCACAAAGATTTTTGAGTGTTTATTGTTTACACCTATTCACCCCCCTCTAGGTGTTTTTTCCCCTATTAGATCCTTATTAACCTAAACCCAACAGTCTACAGAGGCTGCCAGAGCATACTGTTCGCAGCGACCATTTCCTCGGCGAGGGCTAGGCGGATGATGAGTAGAGGTTGTACCGCTTTTTTGGCGACTGTTGTTGAGGTGCCTACGGCGGTACTAGAACTCGAGAATATCCCCATTGTCCGCGAGTTTTCATATGTGTTTCCCCCTGAGTTGACGACTATGCCGCCGGAGAGGGAGATAGAGTTTGTAATTGACGTGGTTCCAGGAACTACGCTAATCTCGAAGGCACCTTTGGCAGCCAAGTTGAGGAAGCTGAAGTCACAGTTATAGGATCTGATGGACAGGGGTTTTATTAGACCCAGTGTATCACCGTGGGGAGCACCGATTTTGTTTGTGAAGAAGAAGGATGGGTCGCTTAGATTGTGTGTGGATTACAGAGAGCTGAATAAAGTGACCATCCGGAATAAGTATCCCTTACTGCAGATTGATGATTTGTTTAATCAGCTGTAGGGAGCTTCGGTGTTCTCGAAGATTGACCTCCAGTCCGGTTACCACTAGTTGAGAGTGAGGGCCGATGACATATCCAAGACGGCTTTTAGATCCCGGTACGGGCATTATGAGTTCACAGTGATGCCATTTGGATTGATTAATGCCCCTGTCGCATTTATGGATTTGATGAACCGAGTGTTCCAGTCGTACTTGGACCAGTTTGTTGTGGTATTCATCGATGGTATTCTGATTTACTCCCGGAGTGATATGAAGCATGAAGAGCACTTGAGGATAGTGTTGCAGCTTCTGAGAGAGAAGAAGCTATATGCCAAGTTTAAGAAGTGCGAATTCTTGCTTCCGAAGGTTGCATTTTTAGGCCATATTGTTTCAGCCGCAGGAGTGGCAGTGGACCCGACGAAGATTGATGTTGTTTATGATTGGCCTAGACCGACGACGGTTACTGAGGTCCGGAGCTTCTTAGGCTTAGAAGGTTATTACCGTCGGTTCGTGGAGGGCTTTGCGAAGCTCTCTACCCCCCTGACCCGATTGACTAGGAAGGGGACCAAGTTTACATGAATTGAGCAGTGCTAGCAGAGCTTTGAGGAGCTAGAGACGAGACTAATATCAACGTCGATTCTAGCATTGCCAGTGATGGGTGATGGGTTTGTGATCTACAGCGACGCCTCTCACAGGGGTTTGGGTTGCGTACTGATGCAGCATGATAGGGTAATTGCTTATGCTTCGCGACAGCTGAAGGATTACGAGAAGAATTACCCTACGCATGACTTGGAGCTTACAGCGGTTATTTTTGCTCTGAAGCTGTGGCGACATTTACCTTTTTGGAGAGCATTGCGAGATCTACACTGATCATAAAAGCTTGAAGTATTTGTTCACTCAGAAGGAGCTGAATTTGAGGCAACGCCGGTGGTTAGAGTTGTTGGGTTATAAATGTAATGGATCTAAATAAGGGAAAAAACACCTAGAGGGGGGTGAATAGGTGTAAACAATAAACACTCAAAAAATCATTGCGCAATAAAACCCAATGCGGAAATAAAAAATAACACGCAAGATTTTTACGTGGAAAAACTCCAAACCGGAGTAAAAAACCACGGGACCGATCACACGGCGAAATCCACTAGAATTAAAACACGTACAAGGTGATATAACGTACTCACAGACGACTCAACCTTTTACCATACGCTCCTAGTAGATCTTCTCCGCTCGCTCCACGACGCTTCTCGAATCCACGATCTGCGCCCAACGCTGAATCCACAGCGTCCAACGTCGAGTCCACGACGTCCAACCGAATCCACGGTCTTCACCCAGTAGCACGCTTCGAATCCACGAACGTACCTCGCTTCGAATCCACGAAAGCGGTTGCACCTTGAATCCACAAGGCCACGCGAGTCCACGCGCCGATTTAGGGTAAATCATTGTTTTTGGGTGGTGATGATCCGCCGAATACTTAGATTAGAAATAGATCGGAAATACCATCTAAGTATTCATTGATTTGATTCTACTCAAAATCTGAGTTTGGAAAACCTAGAATCAAATCAATCAATATAGATGAAGAAATATAGAATTAAATCTATTGATTTCCTTTCTTCTCTATATGTGGATTTTTCTCTTTTTCGGTCGTATTTTTTCGGATTCGCCCTAGAAAATGAATAAAGGGTCTATTTATAGGTTAGAGACCATTGGAAGAAGATAAGGATCAAAAACCAACCGTTTCTGGAAATTTTCAGGACGGCGATCTGGATTGGATTTACTGTGATCCGGATCGTCGTAACGAGATTGACACTTCCAGGAAACCAAGGGTTCGGGATCCGGATTCCAGGGCCCGATCCGGATCGTTCATATAATTCAGCAAAATCCCATGTTCGGGATCCGGATCAGAATTGGCCTGTGATCCGGATTGAATTTGCCAATGAACAAGTACCCTTCGGGATCCGGATTGGACTGTCTGATCCGGATCCTGAACATGTCCCATGTCCAGTTTTTGATTTTTATGCAATAAAAAATTCTTCCAAGTGTTTCTACACTACAAGAAGTATTCGGATCATCAAAAATCTTTAGTTAAACATACCTGATCCTTTTGAATTCTTCTTTCTTGAGATTGAGGTATATGATCCAAACTTCTTTCATCTTCAATCTTCAAGACTTAACACTTTCCACGAAATACGCCAACTCAAATTCCGTAACAATCTCCCCCTTTGGCGGTTTCGTGACAAAACACAAATCCACTAAAGAAAATTCAAAAAGGATATTTTTGTTGCTATCACCATACAACAAAAATTTACAATGGAGATCCAAAAATTAAAATACATGAGATAAACTCCTAAAACAGACTCTAGATTTAGACATCTGTACTCTCTGCAAAAGAAATCATTCTTGACAAAAAGAGATCGTTAGATACCTCAAGAATATTTAGGATTCAAAACCTAGCAGAGATAAAGTTTATACTCATCATGACATTTTATAATTCAGATAGGTAATAAGATCACAATTCAACATTGACATATCTTCTAAGCGATAAGATTCCAAATGTCATAACTTTGCTTTGTTAGTAATCAAACAACTTGTTAGTAATAATACATGTCCAAATAGTTAGTCAAATAGTTAGTGGGGACATGCAACAAATCACAAGATAAAACCAGAAGTTGTGATACTTACCTTTCACCAAAGTCAAAGTTTGTTCAAAGTTCTCTTTGTTCAAAGTTCTCACATCTCTAAACTCTCTCTCCCCCTTTTTGTCACAAACAAAGCCAAAATTACAAAAATTTAAGGAGAGTTAAAAAGTCCAAAATCAAGAAAAACCTGAGAACTAAAACTAAAGCAAAGTAAGAATAAAACTAAGTCCTAAAAAGGTAAAAGCCTGCACAAATTTGAACAAAAAGAAATGTTTAGCGCACAAATTAGTCATCGGAGTCTGACTCCTCAGACGCACTACATTCCATCTTAGTAAACATTTTCTTGATCAATTTCTTCATCGAGTTTACTCTCTTTGTCAATGTAATGTGTGATGCAGTGATGATCTCGAGTTCCTCAGAAATTTGCCTTTGTTCTTTGCTTATCTGCTCTTGTTGAAAGGATAGCCGCTGTTGTTGCTTAAAAATTGAAGTTACCGATGCTTCATCATCCGCGCCGGGTGCTTGTTGAGACGGTGAGGCAGAGGTGCCGACACAAGGTTTCTTTCCAGTGGAGGGTGTCGGAGTAACATGTGGTAATTTGTGAAGTGACTTCACAATCGTTGACTCATCTATCATCCCCCAACAGTGTTGATATGATGTCGAGCTTATATCAATTTCAAATTTTTGCAAGATCCTCATGATGATTAAAGGAAATGGAAGTCGCTCAGAAGGATGAGGATGCACAACATATCTTGACATTCTATTCCAAATTATGTAGGGGATGTTCATGTTCAACCCTACAGCCTCAGAGGGATGACCTATGAGATATAAGAACAGCATTCTATCCCATCTTACTACCTTGGTCTACATGTTAGGTAGAATGTTGTAACACGTGATGAAATTAAGAAATCGGTACTCCAGTCGAAGATGTTTGGATTTTACACTTTTGCCATCAACTGATTCAGTTCCTTCCAAACAAATTTTTCTTATCACGGTTTGCCACAAGTCATTCGTCAAACTTCTTCCTGTCAAATAGTTGATCCCCGATGTGTTGGATTCCATTCCAAGGACTTCCCCGATTAACTGCGGAGTGATTTTAAGCTTCATCCCTTGAATATTTGTATAGAAATGCATTGAGTCAGGTTCATCTTCTTGAAGATGTCTTGCATTCGTGTAAAAGGTTCTTACACGATACAAACAATACCCAAGTAATTCGGGGAATCGACAGACTTGGATGAGATTAGCTTGCTCAATTAAAGTCCCAAACTCTGGTGAGTGATTTCGGAGAGCTTCAATGTTGACATGTCATTCACCGATGCATTCACGGTGTTCAAAAGCTCGAAGGCGATCAATGCTGACGAACACTCCTTCCACGCGAGGCGGGGAGTCACGAACCATTGGCTTGCTAGCATTAGCATGTCGTGCTTGTGCAAAGCGTCGAGCAAGTCGTTTCCTTTTTACCGAGATGGTTGGTGACATCATAGGTGCTTTTCCTGTGTCAATGGGTGCCTTTCCTTTTGATCCATTGGATGCCTTTTGTTCAGGTTTAACGGGCATTGATTCATCATCATCCGTTAACTTGTCCCAGTCTACTTCATCATTATTTGATTCAGTTTCCGAGTCACTAATCAGATGAAATTCACCTTTTCGTTGAAGTTTCTTGGCTTTTTTCAGTTTGTTGGTTGCTCGAGTATGCACCATTGTGACTAACAGCAAGATGATCCATGAGAATTCCATTGCTGTGTGTGCTTAATGAAGATTGAAATCCTGTGAAGAACAACTCAAGAACATGAAAATTTTCAGTTTTCAAAAATTTGAAAAAATTATACCCAAACAATCATAATCATGTAGAGAGGCCAAGAATCAAATTAGTTTTGCAAAAAGAATTTTAAAAATGGATCAATTGCATGAATGTCAAAAATTCCTATTATATGCCCTAAAATAGAATTTTTAGAAATCGAAGCCCAAAAATTCGTTAATCTTGAGAAAACCAAGCATATAATCAAAACTAATCCATTCAGAGTTCTTATTTCAAAAGAAATTTGACCAAAAACCATTCACAAACGAAAAGGTTTCAAGATTTCTACTCATGTTTTGAGCAAACATGTAGTGACCCGACCCTTAGGGGTATTTTTGAACTCACATGTAATTGCTTAAGCCTTAAGCGAAATATAATTATTTAATTTTCAAAAGTAGGCCGGGGCGGGGTGTGTGTATTTTTCTGCGATAGAGCGCGGAAAACGATGACCGACGGTGCGATCGGATTCGAAATCCGATGTCGGGATCTCCCGGAACGGGATCCTTAGTGACGCGGAGATTAGTCATGTCACGCCCCGGGGTCGAAACTGCGACCTGGGCTCGCCAACAGATCCGCCGTCTGTGCGAAAGCTGCCGCACAGACGAAGCGTCTAGCCTGCAAAAGATCTATAGCTAACATGTATCAGAGCGGAAAAAGAACTAACAGCTATAGAAATCAACTGAACATCTGTATAAATGAAAGTCCTCAATACAAGTCTGATAAGCTATGAAAAAAAATACAATTCTCACAAGTCTCTCAGAATGTCCAGTACAAAAGTGGAGTCATAAAATAAAAACGGGTACATCTACCTCTGACTCTCAATGCTGGTAAGGAACTAATCGGCCACGTCCTCACCTCGATCTGCTGTCTCCGCGCGAACCAAGCCGGAACAGCTACCTCAACCTGTCACCGCAGCTGGTGTGAGATCTACTGCAGAAGGCAGATCTCAGTGGGTACCGTCCCAATATCCACGGTATGCCCACTAAGTCTACTGGAGGCAAAACAGATAGATATGCAGATGGATAATACGAAAGCTGAAAAGAAACTACAGTTAATATGCCACAAATATCATACTCAAAGAGAATGCTAACCAAACCAATAGAACCATCAAACCTTTGCCACTCACTGGGCGGCATTGCCACTCACTGGGCGGCATCGCCTCTCACTGGGCGGTATCTCACGGAACCGCCTCAACAGGCCAAACCATCGCCACTCACTGGGCGGCATCGCCACTCACTGGGTGTCACGCCCCGGGGTCGAAACTGCGACCCGGGCTCACCAACAGATCCGCCACCTATGCCAAACCCGCATAGGCGAAGCGTCCTACCTGCAAGAAAAGTACTACAGCTAAACAGATATCAGAGCTAAAAGTAAAAACCTGCTGTATAACTAAAATCAATCACTGTACAACTGGAAATAATACAACAATGTCCGCCTCCCAAAAGAATAATAATAATACAATATCCTCAAATATAAGCTCTGAACCCAACCGGGAGGTAACTCCAATAAATACAGCAGTGTACAGTCTCTCAATACATAATATATCCTCACTACATCAGTCTCTCAAAAGAGGGAAAATAACACAACTAATCTACTGAAGATCTCCTCTGAAGGGTACCGCTACTCTCCAACGACGGGTAGGGATCTAGCACGCGACTCCCTCGCCTCGAACAACCACCGCAGAATCCGCAACACCCACTAAGACTCTGCAAAACAAGGAAGAGGAAGGAAAAAGGAGGGGGGAAGACCCCCAAAGGGTGTGAGAACTACACCAAAAAGGGAGTTCTCAGTGGGTACCACCGCCAGACCCGGCGGTCCGCCCACCAAGTCCTCAAGAGACATAAACTAACCAAAGCAGTAAAGACTGAAATAGGAAAGCTGGAGACTCTCAACAGCTACCATGCCTCTATCTAAATGCTCAAAAGGGGAGAACCAAATAATGGTATGCCACCACTAGCACATGAAGTGCACAATCGACCCAATCGAGCTGACTGCCACATCTGGTCCAGTCAAACCTGCGCCCACCTACAACCACCTCCCACTGACGGGCAGGAATTACGTAGGGTGTCCAAACGGACTAACTCGCTATCGAGTAGTGGCTCATGCAGGCTATAGTCAAAATCCACGCTCTCTCTCAGAACGGATAAACTCAAGATCACCAAGCCTCTCGCACAACGGTCAACAACTCACAAAGACCTCGGGACCACAGTCCCCAAATGGATCCCAACAACACTAGCACTGGTCTAAACATAGCTACTAGACCCCACTCGGTCCCCCTGACACGAGTTCAACAATAAGGCAAATATCTGTAATAAACCCAATCCAAAGTGCCGCCAGTAAAACTGGCATTGCCTGCTCAGCGGAATCTGCACACAAGGCTCGAAACCGCGGGATCGGCCCGCACGGCTCGCATCCCAAAAAGTATCAGACCGGCACACAAGGCTGGGTCCGAAAGGATCGGCCCGCACGGCTCGCATCCAACAAGTATCAGACCGGCACACAAGGCTGGGTCCGAAAAGCCTACCTCCGGAGTGGCACTCGAGGGGAGCGACCCACACGAGTAAAGTATCTCAGTAACAAGTATCTCTGTATAGCAGGACTTGATCACAATCTGATCAAAGTGGGAAAACTCAACCACCAAAGAAAGACCCGACCTCAGTCGAATGCAACTAAACGATAAGTGGGAAACCCCATCCACTAGAGGAAACTGACATCCAATCTGATGCATAAGTAATATCCGGTCAACCGCCCAATATCCGCGGTCGCCGCGAAACCCCACAAACTAATCCAACCTGTCCCAGACACGAAGTCCCAACTACACTATCCAGACCCCTGCTCGAACCCGAGCAACACTGACCACCTGACCAACAGGAAGGAGAAAAGAAAAGCATGGTTTCTCCTAAGTCAAGTTCCAATAAATAGTGTAGCAATAAAAAGGTGGCCTAACTATATGTCCATACAAGCATGCATTTGTCCTCAAGAATGATATAGAAAGTAAACCACATGCCTACACCTGATCGTAATCCTCGATTACAATAACTCCTCAGAGTGAAAATCCGCACATAGCTACAAAATCCTATCCCAAAGCATAAACCAACCACATGAAAGGCTATGTGCTAACATGGCATGTTACATAATCTCATAGGGTAACATTATCCTAGGTAAGCTTACACTAATCATCACATAGATGTCCAAGTCATGCAAGTCCTCAGTATACCTCATAAATACTATTCTTGCAATCATTTATACAAATATCATTATTAAGCTTACCTACCTTACAAACATAAACCATGTACCCTAAACATGCATGCATCAGTCATAGAGGGGTGACATCCCCACAAGTGCACTTATATTCGCCATAACATAATCATTGCCTTATACAGTTACTGATATTAAGCTTACCCACCTGAAGCGCTTAAACCAAGGCAAACCTGAAGTCGGTGAAGAGTGTAGACGCTCACAGTCCAAAATCTGCCAAAATTGCACCCTCGGTACATGTCGCGCAAGCCGTGGCTCCAAACAACTAAAAGTTCCCCGAAATCAAAGTCTACAGATCCATCGGGTCCAGCAACACTTGGAAACACCCCTGGGTACAACAATAAGGTCCAATATTACACTTTCATTCCCAAAATTAACCACGCACAACACACAGAAAATCAGTCCCAAAGATATGATTATTTCACCTGCCGAAAGTACCCAGAAAAATCCAATAAAAATATCACAGCAATCCTCGCGTCGATACCTTCGAAACGAGTACCTGCACGTCCAATTCCGAGCCCCGTAGGCTGAGTTACAAATTCCACAGTACAGGTGCGCAAAACCACACAGCAACATGACTGTAATTCCATTTACAGATAAGGGTAAGAACATATACCTTCGGGAAAAACTCAGAAAAATCCAAGAAAAATACTGTGATAATCCTTGCGTCGAGTAGATGAAAAAAGTGTACAAGCACGTCGCCATACGATGCCCGGTTGCGGAGATACACCCGAAACAACACGGTAACATCCAAAATTCCGGCATAATGATCACAGATTTTTAGGAATTAATCTAGCAGGAATTACACTTAAGTATCAACATGAGAAATGTTCCTCTTAACCCTGTTAACAGATCCATACAAAGAAATCCCCCAAAAACATGCTGAACTCAAAGATATCACCATACAAACATGCTATTCCAACAAAAATCTGCTCTGTAAAAACCAGCACTACATGGCTGGAAAGATTGGGAGTTTTACCTGTCCAAACGAGCTTAAAATACAGTGAGGAAGGTGGCAATGGATTCCTTGTCGAGAGTAGATAAAGATCGAGCTAAAGAACACCTAATTCCGAGCTCGTATGAGAGAGAAAACCCAAAATTACTCCAAGGTGTCCAATACAAAAATCTGTGCGTGAAAGTTGTAGAAAACCCAAATATTCTCCAAGAAATCTCATGATCCAAGTAGAACACTGAATATCAAAGTTGTAGATTTACCTGTCGTGGAGATACCCTCCAAATTTCAGCTCGAAATTCCAAGAAACGAAGCCTGGGGAATTTTTGCACTAAACTGCGATGGTGGAGCTCCGAAAATCCAGCAATGGTGTTTGTGCTTCATCATGGGGAAGAAGATGATCAAGGAGCTCCAATGGCCCACCCAAGATGATGAATTTGAAGAAGACATGTTGTTGATGCTCTGTACAAAATCCTCCAACAACCCATGGTTCATGGAGGAAGGAGGAAGAAGAAGAAGTAGAAGAAGGAGAAGAGGAAGAAGAAGGAGAAAGGAAAAATTTAAAAACAATCCTCTCACTCCTCTCACTCCTCTCCCACACTCCAACAGCCCACGTGCCTTGTACGGCTGGCCCATCATGGCAAGCCATGTGGCAGCCTGGCACACTCCATGGACCGCAACTCTGCACCGGTCCAATGGGGTGCCGCCACGTGGCACCCCCGGTCCACGGCTAACCACGCACCCAAAAGTCCTCCAAAACTTTCGGTTGCCCGTGTTCGCTCATCCGGACTCCGAAAAATACAAGCAAATAGTCCATTTCCATCGTTTTCGCGCGCTGAATCCAAATCCGCTGTCCGTTTTGCCAAATTCCATTTCTAAAATTTGTCGAAGGCATCCAAATAAGTAATCTTGATCCAGATTTCTGGCTGAGTCTAATTCTTGGGTCCAATTTGTGCACAAACACTCCCAATACTCAACATAAGCCTCCAGAAGCTATTGATCCAACAGTAATCCTTACGTGGGAATTTTGGGTCCTCACATCCTTCCCCACTAAAAGAAAGTTTCGTCCTCGAAACTAACACAACTCAAAAGGAGTCTCAAAAACCAAAGGTAGGTACCCATCAACACCGTCACCAGCTCCGTAGTCGCCACTCACTCCCCGTGATTACTCCTCTACGACAACAACAACAACCACAACCAGTACAGCATGGCCCAATTGCGCAATCCTCTCATCTCACGAGCCAGAATTCGCAACGGGCGTCCCTCGTACTCCAAACACACACAGATCTCAAACAGAGCGAGTCAATCACGGGCGAGGGATCCAAAAGTGTAACACTCCCGAGCTGAGACGCGAAAAACCACAGGGACTCCAAAAAGCTGGGGAAAAGAGAGATCAACCATGCCACATGCACCAACACCACACCCTAGTGTCCACTCAACTAGGGCGACCAGGAACACACCCACACGATCATCCAAGAGGGAAAGAATCCAACAAACTGGGGTCCTCACTAGGTCACTCTCTGATCCAAACCACCCGAGTGGACTACTCAACCGCAGGCTACTATAAAAAGGGACCCCTAGAGATACAATCTCATGCCACTGTTGGTCACTCAACATGCTATCATAACCCAAACGGACCCACGGGTCGAAGTTGACCTCTCAACTAGCAAAGAGCACCCTGACGGTGGCCAAACCATCGATAAACGTGACTGAAAGCTGGCTCAAAAGGGCGATCATAATGCTGATGCTCAGGTTCGCGGCCAAAGTCCGAACAATCGGCGACAAGCCGAGAAAATCCCACTCGAGATGCCGAAAGCTGTAGTCTCAACTGGTGCAGTACGACTGAGACTGCATCACAGAAGCTGTATACAGAAACTGAACTCTGATTCCAACATACAGTAGAGAATAGGAATGCCGAATAAACAGAACTGATAACCAAACAGGCATGGTCTATGCCCGGACATATCAAACAAAGCTGGAAGTAGTGAGCTTAATGAGAGGCTTATCTGTGGGATCACAACCACCAACAAAACGGGAATCTGTCCTATCACAATACCCATAGGGTTGAACTGATAAAGCGCGGACCATAGATAAACCCACGGTAACTCCACAGCCACTATGGGAGGCATCACAAACACTCAAAAGTTCATCTCCCATCTCTGGCAAAGCTATAGTCGGCACTGGTATCAACCTCATCATCCATTCGTCCAGCTCTACTGGCACTGTTCAGTCCAAGAAGCTAATCACTTCAACAATAACTGTCGGTCTCGGCCAATCTCAACTAGCATCCATTTTTGGCCGAATTTCCACCGCCGCTCCTATGGCTAACACAATGTGACCCACGAAGGTAAGCTTCAGAAGCTAAAACTTGTATCTCAATAACTTGGCATACAGCTTCATCCACACAGGCACGGTAGCATATCCCCAAGTGCCCCTCGTGCTCCAAGTCGCTCTGGGAGTAAATCAAATATCCTCGGGGAACACCACTCCCAATCTGTCCAAGTACAACTAGGACACACATTTCCTCAAATCTTGAAGACAACAGGGCATTAATTATTCCATTTGGCCTCACTATGAGCTCATAATGCCCTTACCGGATCCTGAATGCCATCTAGGCAAAATCCTCGGCTGTCTGATTCCAAGTAGGTACTCGCATCCTACAATAACTGCCGGAGTATAACTCTATCAAAAGGTCCTGGATACCACCCAGACCTGTCTACACTCGAACCATAAAAGAACCCTCACAGTCGTGTATCAACGATGTGGCATCACCACCGTGTATCAACGGCGTGGCATCACCGCCGTATACCAACGGCGTGGCATCACCACCGTATACCAACGGCGTGGCACTAGGTCAAACAGACCCCTCGATCCATCAGATCCTGCAACTGCGCCATCAGCTCTCTCAGCTCTACAGGCGATATCCAATGAGGTGCTGTCGAGGGTGGCGCGGTTCCCCGAACCACGTCCAACGCAATCTCTATCTCCCTAACCGGCGGCATTATCAACAGCTCAGGTGAAATCACACCCGGGATCTCATGAGAAACAAGGATATCCCTGAGTCCCGGTGCCGCCGTAAGCACCTCTCACACGGTCGCTAAAACCTGTGTGCTCTAACAATCTCAACAAGCAAGCCTTCTCTTGTCCGCCTTGCTGAAGATCAAAGTCCTCTCTCGCCGCAGTCAAACATTCTGTGGCATTGTGCCAAACAATCTCAAGCACAGGGTCGAAACACCGAATTGCTACAATTTCCAATAATTCTGCCGATAACTCGCGGTCTCTGCCGCACTGGACATGATCCATAAGCCTCCTCCACATGCACAACAACAACAGGAACCTGTACCTCTAGTGCACGTGGTAACAAATCTGCCTCTAGTCTAGGCAAGAATGAAACATGCTCTATCTCCGACTGCTGTGGTGAAATCCCATCTGCGACACTCGACCCACTACCATGGCGCCCTCCAACCGGGCGGCACAGATTCATCCGCTCAAAGCAAGTGGTTGTCGCTCAATCTGCCTGAAAATCAGGACTATCCACAAGGGAGCACGACCTCTGTCTCTGATCACATTGAGGCGACGAATAAGGTCCTCCGCAGATAACAGATCCACGCTACCGCTGCGCCACTCTGACATAGATACTGATGCTGCCATCGGGGTCCACCCGATCTCCGGCATCTCGGGAACTCGTTATCCTGGAAAAGGAAATCAGAAACGCCTCTGCCGGCCGATCTGTCCTCCATCACCCGGCGCCAAGCGCCAAAATCCAGAACTCGCCTCTGGCGGCAGATCCCTCTCCAAAGGAACTGCTATGCCACGCTCCAAACACAACGCCTACTCCAACGAGACGTCAAAACCTATAACGGAGGGACTGAATAAACTGAAAGGTGTCCTGGCGCAATCCACTCCCAGTCTCACATATCCTATGCGCCTCGTCCCTCGAAACCCGAAGCGCGCAGTTCAACAACTGCAAACACTCTCTAGCACAGGGAGGCTCTCAATTAATCACTCCATCAACACCAACCACGACTCTGCCTCCAAAGGCTCCAAACTCAATCTTACGAGTCGGGGTGGATCATCTGCCAAATCTGGCTCAATAGATCGATCATGTCCCACAGCTCCTCTGCTGTCAGCTATCCACCCTGCCTCGGTGCCTCGGCACTAACCATTGGCACAGAGGGGGCTACTCAGTGCTCCGACAACTGTGTCACCAAGACCAGCTGCTCACTCCGCCGCTGATAAGCCTCTGATAATCCTGTCATCTGAGTCCGGAGTTCTCTGACCTCAATCCGGGTATCCGGCCCAAAACCAGCTGCTCAAGCTCAACTGCCATGACAGGATGCAGACGGGTCAAAACCCAGTGTCGGGGAGACACAGCTCGCCACGACGAAACCACAAAATAGCACACAAAAGCCACTCGACCCAATCCAGCGAAAGTCTAAAGCATGTCACTCGTTCCACAGCATTAGGTTGTCTGCAGCCAACATAATCACTTAGGAGAATAAACATGCCAATCCCTCCTCCCGTCCCTTGGGAGAGGTATAAAACTCAATCAGGACTCTCGCTAAAAGTCACGACTCTCACGAAGTCAACCAAGGGTCAAACCATAAGCCTAGGGTTTCTAAGTCCACCATGACCTACAACCTAGGCTCTGATACCACTCTAATCTGTCACGCCCCGGGGTCGAAACTGCGACCCGGGCTCACCAACAGATCCGCCACCTATGCCAAACCCGCATAGGCGAAGCGTCCTACCTGCAAGAAAAGTACTACAGCTAAACAGATATCAGAGCTAAAAGTAAAAACCTGCTGTATAACTAAAATCAATCACTGTACAACTGGAAATAATACAACAATGTCCGCCTCCCAAAAGAATAATAATAATACAATATCCTCAAATATAAGCTCTGAACCCAACCGGGAGGTAACTCCAATAAATACAGCAGTGTACAGTCTCTCAATACATAATATATCCTCACTACATCAGTCTCTCAAAAGAGGGAAAATAACACAACTAATCTACTGAAGATCTCCTCTGAAGGGTACCGCTACTCTCCAACGACGGGTAGGGATCTAGCACGCGACTCCCTCGCCTCGAACAACCACCGCAGAATCCGCAACACCCACTAAGACTCTGCAAAACAAGGAAGAGGAAGGAAAAAGGAGGGGGGAAGACCCCCAAAGGGTGTGAGAACTACACCAAAAAGGGAGTTCTCAGTGGGTACCACCGCCAGACCCGGCGGTCCGCCCACCAAGTCCTCAAGAGACATAAACTAACCAAAGCAGTAAAGACTGAAATAGGAAAGCTGGAGACTCTCAACAGCTACCATGCCTCTATCTAAATGCTCAAAAGGGGAGAACCAAATAATGGTATGCCACCACTAGCACATGAAGTGCACAATCGACCCAATCGAGCTGACTGCCACATCTGGTCCAGTCAAACCTGCGCCCACCTACAACCACCTCCCACTGACGGGCAGGAATTACGTAGGGTGTCCAAACGGACTAACTCGCTATCGAGTAGTGGCTCATGCAGGCTATAGTCAAAATCCACGCTCTCTCTCAGAACGGATAAACTCAAGATCACCAAGCCTCTCGCACAACGGTCAACAACTCACAAAGACCTCGGGACCACAGTCCCCAAATGGATCCCAACAACACTAGCACTGGTCTAAACATAGCTACTAGACCCCACTCGGTCCCCCTGACACGAGTTCAACAATAAGGCAAATATCTGTAATAAACCCAATCCAAAGTGCCGCCAGTAAAACTGGCATTGCCTGCTCAGCGGAATCTGCACACAAGGCTCGAAACCGCGGGATCGGCCCGCACGGCTCGCATCCCAAAAAGTATCAGACCGGCACACAAGGCTGGGTCCGAAAGGATCGGCCCGCACGGCTCGCATCCAACAAGTATCAGACCGGCACACAAGGCTGGGTCCGAAAAGCCTACCTCCGGAGTGGCACTCGAGGGGAGCGACCCACACGAGTAAAGTATCTCAGTAACAAGTATCTCTGTATAGCAGGACTTGATCACAATCTGATCAAAGTGGGAAAACTCAACCACCAAAGAAAGACCCGACCTCAGTCGAATGCAACTAAACGATAAGTGGGAAACCCCATCCACTAGAGGAAACTGACATCCAATCTGATGCATAAGTAATATCCGGTCAACCGCCCAATATCCGCGGTCGCCGCGAAACCCCACAAACTAATCCAACCTGTCCCAGACACGAAGTCCCAACTACACTATCCAGACCCCTGCTCGAACCCGAGCAACACTGACCACCTGACCAACAGGAAGGAGAAAAGAAAAGCATGGTTTCTCCTAAGTCAAGTTCCAATAAATAGTGTAGCAATAAAAAGGTGGCCTAACTATATGTCCATACAAGCATGCATTTGTCCTCAAGAATGATATAGAAAGTAAACCACATGCCTACACCTGATCGTAATCCTCGATTACAATAACTCCTCAGAGTGAAAATCCGCACATAGCTACAAAATCCTATCCCAAAGCATAAACCAACCACATGAAAGGCTATGTGCTAACATGGCATGTTACATAATCTCATAGGGTAACATTATCCTAGGTAAGCTTACACTAATCATCACATAGATGTCCAAGTCATGCAAGTCCTCAGTATACCTCATAAATACTATTCTTGCAATCATTTATACAAATATCATTATTAAGCTTACCTACCTTACAAACATAAACCATGTACCCTAAACATGCATGCATCAGTCATAGAGGGGTGACATCCCCACAAGTGCACTTATATTCGCCATAACATAATCATTGCCTTATACAGTTACTGATATTAAGCTTACCCACCTGAAGCGCTTAAACCAAGGCAAACCTGAAGTCGGTGAAGAGTGTAGACGCTCACAGTCCAAAATCTGCCAAAATTGCACCCTCGGTACATGTCGCGCAAGCCGTGGCTCCAAACAACTAAAAGTTCCCCGAAATCAAAGTCTACAGATCCATCGGGTCCAGCAACACTTGGAAACACCCCTGGGTACAACAATAAGGTCCAATATTACACTTTCATTCCCAAAATTAACCACGCACAACACACAGAAAATCAGTCCCAAAGATATGATTATTTCACCTGCCGAAAGTACCCAGAAAAATCCAATAAAAATATCACAGCAATCCTCGCGTCGATACCTTCGAAACGAGTACCTGCACGTCCAATTCCGAGCCCCGTAGGCTGAGTTACAAATTCCACAGTACAGGTGCGCAAAACCACACAGCAACATGACTGTAATTCCATTTACAGATAAGGGTAAGAACATATACCTTCGGGAAAAACTCAGAAAAATCCAAGAAAAATACTGTGATAATCCTTGCGTCGAGTAGATGAAAAAAGTGTACAAGCACGTCGCCATACGATGCCCGGTTGCGGAGATACACCCGAAACAACACGGTAACATCCAAAATTCCGGCATAATGATCACAGATTTTTAGGAATTAATCTAGCAGGAATTACACTTAAGTATCAACATGAGAAATGTTCCTCTTAACCCTGTTAACAGATCCATACAAAGAAATCCCCCAAAAACATGCTGAACTCAAAGATATCACCATACAAACATGCTATTCCAACAAAAATCTGCTCTGTAAAAACCAGCACTACATGGCTGGAAAGATTGGGAGTTTTACCTGTCCAAACGAGCTTAAAATACAGTGAGGAAGGTGGCAATGGATTCCTTGTCGAGAGTAGATAAAGATCGAGCTAAAGAACACCTAATTCCGAGCTCGTATGAGAGAGAAAACCCAAAATTACTCCAAGGTGTCCAATACAAAAATCTGTGCGTGAAAGTTGTAGAAAACCCAAATATTCTCCAAGAAATCTCATGATCCAAGTAGAACACTGAATATCAAAGTTGTAGATTTACCTGTCGTGGAGATACCCTCCAAATTTCAGCTCGAAATTCCAAGAAACGAAGCCTGGGGAATTTTTGCACTAAACTGCGATGGTGGAGCTCCGAAAATCCAGCAATGGTGTTTGTGCTTCATCATGGGGAAGAAGATGATCAAGGAGCTCCAATGGCCCACCCAAGATGATGAATTTGAAGAAGACATGTTGTTGATGCTCTGTACAAAATCCTCCAACAACCCATGGTTCATGGAGGAAGGAGGAAGAAGAAGAAGTAGAAGAAGGAGAAGAGGAAGAAGAAGGAGAAAGGAAAAATTTAAAAACAATCCTCTCACTCCTCTCACTCCTCTCCCACACTCCAACAGCCCACGTGCCTTGTACGGCTGGCCCATCATGGCAAGCCATGTGGCAGCCTGGCACACTCCATGGACCGCAACTCTGCACCGGTCCAATGGGGTGCCGCCACGTGGCACCCCGGTCCACGGCTAACCACGCACCCAAAAGTCCTCCAAAACTTTCGGTTGCCCGTGTTCGCTCATCCGGACTCCGAAAAATACAAGCAAATAGTCCATTTCCAACGTTTTCGCGCGCTAAATCCAAATCCGCTGTCCGTTTTGCCAAATTCCATTTCTAAAATTTGTCGAAGGCATCCAAATAAGTAATCTTGATCCAGATTTCTGGCTGAGTCTAATTCTTGGGTCCAATTTGTGCACAAACACTCCCAATACTCAACATAAGCCTCCAGAAGCTATTGATCCAACAGTAATCCTTACGTGGGAATTTTGGGTCCTCACACTGGGCGGCATCTCACGGAACCGCCTCAACAGGCCAAACCATCGCCACTCACTGGGCGGCATCGCCACTCACTGGGCGGCATCGCCCCTCACTGGGCGGCATCTCACGGAACCGCCTCAACAGGCCAAACCATCGCCACTCACTGGGCGGCATCGCCACTCACTGGGCGGCATCGCCCCTCACTGGGCGGCATCTCACGGAACCGCCTCAACAGGCCAAACCATCGCCACTCACTGGGCGGCATCGCCACTCACTGGGCGGCATCGCCCCTCACTGGGCGGCATCTCACGGAACCGCCTCAACAGGCCAAACCATCGCCACTCACTGGGCGGCATCGCCACTCATTGGGCGGCATCGCCCCTCACTGGGCGGCATCTCACGGAACCAATAGAACCCTCCACGACTCAATCTGATAAAGCCCATGAAACCCCCAAGACACTAGAAACTCTCCACGGAGTCAAGTAAAATTCCACTCGGCCACCAGGCACGAGGGCACACGCACTCTGAACCCGTCCGACCCTCCTGGGCAATCTAATAATTTAAAAGGGTATTTTTAAGGTCAAATTTCCATTAAAACAAGTTCGGTGATTTTTAAGACGGTTCAGATGCAGTCCGAATGCCAACTAAATATACAGGCTAGTGTCCAATGATAATAGGAACCTACTAAAAATAATTAGGGGTGCAGGTTAGCATTATACAATATTCCAGGCAACTATCAGATTTTTCATTATAATAAAAATAAATGCTAGACAAACAGGATATTCATGCAGACGCATTAGGGGACATTTAATAAAGTTTGGAAGACTTCCAACCCACCTGGAACGCTTTCCGTAGGCATTGCTGAAGTCGGAGAAGCGCCGCAACCTCAATCTGACGAAACCTCAAAAATCGCGCCGTGCGTGCGTACTTCCGTGTACGTGGAAAAATCCCCGGGAGCTCAAATAATTTCCATCGAGTCTTCACATAAACCTGCGCGCAACCAGGTCACTCCACGGCCAAAATCACAAAGCACACAAGGGCTCAAGTACACCACAATCACCACCAAAGCACCAAAAATAACCCAGACTCACCTCCAACATATACTGCTTAAAGTAGTAGAGCAAAAGAGCTGCCAAGAAGCTCCTCCAGATTGGACAATGCCAGAAGTTGAGAGTGCATGCCACCCTGATCACAATTAAAATTGGGTCCTTCATTCCAACCATGCAACCAAAACACCAAAATTAACATCTGCCCACACTAATAAATAAATGTCCACAACACCATTCACACACACAGCCATACTCACAACACCACCACTAATTACAAAACCCAATTAGCACTCACCAACTCCCCTCCACACACGCCAATTCCAAATGCACCCATGCCTCACAGATCACAGCCACTCACAAGGGTTCACTGTGAGTGGCTGTGACAAAATTAACATCTGCCAGCGCGGCGTTGCCGCCGCCAGCGCGCGGCGCCGCCGCCGCCAGCGCGGCGCTGCCGCGCCTGCCGCAGCTGCAGCGCGGCGCCGCTGCAGCTGCCGCGCCTGCCGCAGCTGCAGCGCGGCGCTGCTGCTGCAGCCGCGCGGCGCCCTAGGCCCGCTGCGCGGCGCATGGGCCCGCCGCGCGGCGGCCCAGCCCGCTACGCGCGCCCCCTGCACGCACGCTGCGCGGGCGCGCAGCGCGCCTGCGCGCTCGCGCGGTGCCCGCGCAGCGCCCATGCCGCTGCGCGCGGCGCCCCCACTAGCGCCCGCGCAGTGCCGTGGCGCTAGCCGCGCGGCGCCCATGGGCCAGCCGCGCGACGACCATGCGGCCCGCACCGCAGCGCGGCGCCCAGGCGCGCCCGCCCTGCTGCGCGGCGCCCTGGCGCGCCTAGCCTCTGCTGCGCGCGGCGCCCAAGTGCGCTGCGCAGCAGTCCGCGCCGGCCGCGCGCGCACCCTTGCGTGCCCGCGCGGCCTCCTCTTCGCCACAGCACACACCAACAGGACAACCAGTCCTTCCCAAAACCCAACTCCATGAACCAAAATAAAAACCAAGCTCCCAACAAAAACTGAAAAAGCCTCATACCTCTCTCTAGGCTCAACGCGCGCTCCGCTCGGCTCCACACGGCCTCTAAGGCAAGTCCACAGCAAAATCTCTCTCAAAATCCAATTTTTCCCTCTCTTCTCTTCTTCTTCTTCACTTTCTTCTTCTTCCACTCTTTCCTCTGTTTTTCCCTTTTTCCCTTGTTTCGCAAGGTTGAAGAAGAAGGTGGCGATGTGGCATTCCCTAATTAAGTTGCTTAATTAGTGGCAGGGAGGGGTTGGAGGGCACTGTAGCAAGAATTTAAAATTCTCCCAACTCAAAATATCTCAACCACTCTAAATCCATGCCCACTAAAATAATCTCCTCTTTTAAATTCTTTTCTTTCACTAATGCCTTCACAGGCAACACAAATAATTAAATAATTAATTAATCCAAATTAAGCCAACTCCAACTCACTTTTTGCCCCCGGGGCCTCCGCATCCGTCCGGAACCTCCCGAACTCCGCTGTAATCTGAAAATACACATGTCCACAGCTTTCCCCACTCAAAAAGCTCAACCGTAGAGTCGATGTGCTCAATCCAAAAACCGGCTCCAAAATTGCCGACTCTAACTCACCTTTTGCCCTCGGGGCCTTCGCATCCGTCCGGAACCTCCCGAACTCCGCTGTAATCATAAAGTACGCCTGACCCAAGCATTCCAAATTTTTCTGCACACCACCGTGGAGTCGAGGCTTTCACCAAATCAGTCCTCTATCGGCGCACAATGCTCAGAAAACTCCGATTCAAGCTAGGGCTTCTGTGTTGATCTGAGTCAACCCGAACTCAACTGTAAACACATATGGAACACGCTCGAGGTAATTTCCTCCGCACCACGCCATCTTGCGAGGTCGGTGCGCCATCCGAAATCCCGGTATTCTACACTCTCCTCTCCTTAAAAAGGGTTTCGTCCTCGAAACCAGAATAAATCCATGACTCAGGAGGGCGTCTCAATCCAATGGGGATAGGAGATCCTCAACTCATCCCCAGGCTCACAAGTGGCCTTTCTCTCATCAAGATGGCTCCACTGAACCTTCACCAAGGCAAAACCCGACTGCACAATTCCTCTATCTCACCAGCAAGAATTGCATCGGTCGCTCCTAAAAGCTCAAATCCTCGTCCAACTTCACGAAGCGAAGTGAAATCCAAACATGCGGAGATCAAATTAACTTCTTCCAGCCAGATAAAACTCGCGGTCCAACTCCCCGCATAAGATCAATTCTAAAAATATCCCTGCGGCTGGTGGCTTCCAAAATCATAATCTCTAATTCCAACTCTAAGCCTCCGCTGGGCAAAACTCCTCCGTTGCTCCTTAGCAACCAAAAGGCTCAGAATTTCACAAATGCACTCTCACAATTTGTCACAGGGAAAGAAATTCAACATCGGGAACATTCCCCAAATTTTCATCTCTCAATTCCAAGTCCAAAAAGCTTCTGACCTCTGTCATCACATAGGCTAAGGCAAAACCGCAAACGGCATCACTCTTCGTTGGGTCTACTATTACTCTTGCAGCTGAAAACACAAGGCCACTCCACAGAACCTTTCGAAGTCAAAGTGCACACTCCCACAACATGACAAACAACTTCATCCCTCTTAGCGGTCACAGTGCTAACCCCAAATGCTCCACATGCTCAAAGCCATCTCAGAAATGAAACCACGATGGGTACTGCTACCAATCCATCCAAACACAGCTGGAATAGCATAAATCCTAAGGTCGGTAGGGCATTAGTCAAACCACTTGACCTCGCTAAAAGCTCATAATGCCCCTACTGGTTTCTGAACACTATCAGGGCACAGCCCTTGGCTGCAAGGTTCCATAATGCTATCAATTTCTCGAAGGCATCGGCCAAAATACAATCCAAATCTATCTGTGTTCGAACCATCATAGTACCCTCGCCGTTGTGTACTCACAACGTGGCATCACTGCCGTGTACCAATGGCGTGGCATCACCACCGTATATCAACGGTGTGGCAATATACTGAAGTAACAATATCTCAGATCCCCCACTGTCGTACACCCACGAGGTGGTACAGGTCACATAGACCCCTCGATCCATCAGATCCCGCAACTGCGCTACCAGCTCTCTATCTGTCTCTGTCTTACGGGGGATACTCGAAGAGGTGCTATCGAAGTTGGCGCAGTTCCAAAACTATGTCGACCACTATCTCGATCTCAACTTCACTAGACGGCGGCTTCAATATCAACTCAGGTGGACTCATACCCGGGATCACACGGGTGATAAGGATACACTTTAGTCCTGGTGCCGCCGAAGGCATCTCCACTACAATCGCTAGCAAAACGACACGACCACGACTCAACCTCTGTCGTGCTCTAGCATCCTCTAAAAACACACCCCTCCTGACCATGTCCACAGAGGGTTATTGTCCTCTCTCGACAATCCATGGTAGCCTAACATTGGGATAACTAGTCCCAATCCACCCTCATGTCGACATCTGGGAACTAATGCAGGACTAGAAACTCGATGAATCAGATCCAAGGTCCTAACAGCACTGGGTAGGACCGGCAATACTCATCCATGTGCTAAACGTGAACTGGAACCTGATCCTCACGTGCACAAGCCAACAGTCTCATCTTTGGTCCACGCGAAGCTACCCCTGCTCTACTGAAGCGCACACAAACGATGTTGGCATCAACATGCTCCAACTCTGATGACCACAAGGAAAACCACACCAGGTAAGACGCGATCCACTATTCTGGTGCCCTCTAACCAGCTGCACTAACTCGTCCACTAGATGCTGGCGGCCATCGCTCAATCTGCCTCGGCATCATGGCTCTGACACACTCATCCTGGCACTAATGCTGGTGTCTCTACTGTCGAGAACCTCCCAGTCTCCGTCTTCTCTGAGATCCATGATCCTGAGACTGGAATTATGGCAACTTCGATCCACTCGACTGTCCCAAAATCAGGCAATACTGGACGTCTCTCTCTCCGGAGCTAGTCCCTCGCTCCTCGTCCCTCTTGGACGAGATCACTGATCCTTGGTCAATCCATCGAGCATGCACAATCGCTGCATCTAAAGTCGGCACTCGCCGAGAAGGTACAAAGAGATAGATATCCAGATGTAGTCCCCTCTCAAGCAGATCAACCTCCTGGGCCTCATCTTGGGCAACATGGGGTACTCGGCTCAACCGCCGCAGAAACTCGCTCCGGGTTGTCAACTGCGCTCCCGGTGGTCCAACGGGACGAACTCGACGCCACCAACTCGCGACGTCCAATCCACGGGTGCGCAGCCAAGTGCACTTGATGCTTCTCCTGGATGAACAAGTCCTCAGCCAACTTTTCCAAAAGCAGCAATCCAGTTCTCGGCCTCCCAAGGCTCCAACTCTGCCCCGAAATCTGTAGGGAATAGAACTGGATGAGGTAAATAACCGGTCAGCAACCTCGCGCTGCTTATGCACCATCCGTGGTGCGATCAGGGTCGAAATCGACGATGCCGCAGCCGGTAGTACTTCAGGTGATACTCCGAAAGATGCTCTCGGTCCAAGCATGCGCATCACGCGCTCCATGTTCTTTTCCTGGTGCCGCATCGCCTCAAACATCTGGGCTACTTGGGCCCGTAACTCCTAGACCTCTCTCTGGTCTGTCCAATAGCCTCCCATTGTTGGGGCTCCTCGTCCAAGGTCAAACACGCCTTTGCCGTTGCACGGCGTCTCGGAAGCATCAAATCACTGCAACAGAACAACCATTAGGACCAAAACTCTCTCGACCAAATCAAGCGAAAGTCTAAAACATGTTAACCCTTCTAAAGTATTATGTTGTCTGCAGCCAACATAATCCCCTTTAGAGAAATAACATGTAAGATTACTCGCCCCAATCCTCTGGGGGAGGTACACACTCAATCGGGACTCTCGCTAAAGTCACGTCTCTCTCGACAGTCATCCTACAGTCCAACCAATAGCCTAGGGTCTCTAAGTCCTCAATGACCTATATACCTAGGCTCTGATACCACCTAATCTGTCACGCCCCGGGGTCGAAACTGCGACCTGGGCTCGCCAACAGATCCGCCGTCTGTGCGAAAACTGCCGCACAGACGAAGCGTCTAACCTGCAAAAGATCTATAGCTAACATGTATCAGAGCGGAAAAAGAACTAACAGCTATAGAAATCAACTGAACATCTGTATAAATGAAAGTCCTCAATACAAGTCTGATAAGCTATGAAAAAAAAATACAATTCTCACAAGTCTCTCAGAATGTCCAGTACAAAAGTGGAGTCATAAAATAAAAACGGGTACATCTACCTCTGACTCTCAATGCTGGTAAGGAACTAATCGGCCACGTCCTCACCTCGATCTGCTGTCTCCGCGCGAACCAAGCCGGAACAGCTACCTCAACCTGTCACCGCAGCTGGTGTGAGATCTACTGCAGAAGGCAGATCTCAGTGGGTACCGTCCCAATATCCACGATATGCCCACTAAGTCTACTGGAGGCAAAACAGATAGATATGCAGATGGATAATACGAAAGCTGAAAAGAAACTACAGTTAATATGCCACAAATATCATACTCAAAGAGAACGCTAACCAAACCAATAGAACCATCAAACCTTTGCCACTCACTGGGCGGCATTGCCACTCACTGGGCGGCATCGCCTCTCACTGGGCGGTATCTCAGGGAACCGCCTCAACAGGCCAAACCATCGCCACTCACTGGGCGGCATCGCCACTCACTGGGCGGCATCTCACGGAACCGCCTCAACAGGCCAAACCATCGCCACTCACTGGGCGGCATCGCCACTCACTGGGCGGCATCGCCCCTCACTGGGCGGCATCTCACGGAACCGCCTCAACAGGCCAAACCATCGCCACTCACTGGGCGGCATCGCCACTCACTGGGCGGCATCGCCCCTCACTGGGCGGCATCTCACGGAACCGCCTCAACAGGCCAAACCATCGCCACTCACTGGGCGGCATCGCCACTCACTGGGCGGCATCGCCCCTCACTGGGCGGCATCTCACGGAACCGCCTCAACAGGCCAAACCATCGCCACTCACTGGGCGGCATCGCCACTCATTGGGCGGCATCGTCCCTCACTGGGCGGCATCTCACGGAACCAATAGAACCCTCCACGACTCAATCTGATAAAGCCCATGAAACCCCCAAGACACTAGAAACTCTCCACGGAGTCAAGTAAAATTCCACTCGGCCACCAGGCACGAGGGCACACGCACTCTGAACCCGTCCGACCCTCTGGGCAATCTAATAATTTAAAAGGGTATTTTTAAGGTCAAATTTCCATTAAAACAAGTTCGGTGATTTTTAAGACGGTTCAGATGCAGTCCGAATGCCAACTAAATATACAGGCTAGTGTCCAATGATAATAGGAACCTACTAAAAATAATTAGGGGTGCAGGTTAGCATTATACAATATTCCAGGCAACTATCAGATTTTTCATTATAATAAAAATAAATGCTAGACAAACAGGATATTCATGCAGACGCATTAGGGGACATTTAATAAAGTTTGGAAGACTTCCAACCCACCTGGAACGCTTTCCGTAGGCATTGCTGAAGTCGGAGAAGCGCCGCAACCTCAATCTGACGAAACCTCGAAAATCGCGCCGTGCGTGCGTACTTCCGTGTACGTGGAAAAATCCCCGGGAGCTCAAATAATTTCCATCGAGTCTTCACATAAACCTGCGCGCAACCAGGTCACTCCACGGCCAAAATCACAAAGCACACAAGGGCTCAAGTACACCACAATCACCACCAAAGCACCAAAAATAACTCAGACTCACCTCCAACATATACTGCTTAAAGTAGTAGAGCAAAAGAGCTGCCAAGAAGCTCCTCCAGATTGGACAATGCCAGAAGTTGAGAGTGCATGCCACCCTGATCACAATTAAAATTGGGTCCTTCATTCCAACCATGCAACCAAAACACCAAAATTAACATCTGCCCACACTAATAAATAAATGTCCACAACACCATTCACACACACAGCCATACTCACAACACCACCACTAATTACAAAACCCAATTAGCACTCACCAACTCCCCTCCACACACGCCAATTCCAAATGCACCCATGCCTCACAGATCACAGCCACTCACAAGGGTTCACTGTGAGTGGCTGTGACAAAATTAACATCTGCCAGCGCGGCGTTGCCGCCGCCAGCGCGCGGCGCCGCCGCCGCCAGCGCGGCGCTGCCGCGCCTGCCGCAGCTGCAGCGCGGCGCCGCTGCAGCTGCCGCGCCTGCCGCAGCTGCAGCGCGGCGCTGCTGCTGCAGCCGCGCGGCGCCCTGGGCCCGCTGCGCGGCGCATGGGCCCGCCGCGCGGCGGCCCAGCCCGCTACGCGCGCCCCCTGCACGCACGCTGCGCGGGCGCGCAGCGCGCCTGCGCGCTCGCGCGGTGCCCGCGCAGCGCCCATGCCGCTGCGCGCGGCGCCCCCACTAGCGCCCGCGCAGTGCCGTGGCGCTAGCCGCGCGGCGCCCATGGGCCAGCCGCGCGACGACCATGCGGCCCGCACCGCAGCGCGGCGCCCAGGTGCGCCCGCCCTGCTGCGCGGCGCCCTGGCGCGCCTAGCCTCTGCTGCGCGCGGCGCCCAAGTGCGCTGCGCAGCAGTCCGCGCCGGCCGCGCGCGCACCCTTGCGTGCCCGCGCGGCCTCCTCTTCGCCACAGCACACACCAACAGGACAACCAGTCCTTCCCAAAACCCAACTCCATGAACCAAAATAAAAACCAAGCTCCCAACAAAAACTGAAAAAGCCTCATACCTCTCTCTAGGCTCAACGCGCGCTCCGCTCGGCTCCACACGGCCTCTAAGGCAAGTCCACAGCAAAATCTCTCTCAAAATCCAATTTTTCCCTATCTTCTCTTCTTCTTCTTCACTTTCTTCTTCTTCCACTCTTTCCTCTGTTTTTCCCTTTTTCCCTTGTTTCGCAAGGTTGAAGAAGAAGGTGGCGATGTGGCATTCCCTAATTAAGTTGCTTAATTAGTGGCAGGGAGGGGTTGGAGGGCACTGTAGCAGGAATTTAAAATTCTCCCAACTCAAAATATCTCAACCACTCTAAATCCATGCCCACTAAAATAATCTCCTCTTTTAAATTCTTTTCTTTCACTAATGCCTTCACAGGCAACACAAATAATTAAATAATTAATTAATCCAAATTAAGCCAACTCCAACTCACTTTTTGCCCTCGGGGCCTCCGCATCCGTCCGGAACCTCCCGAACTCCGCTGTAATCTGAAAATACACATGTCCACAGCTTTCCCCACTCAAAAAGCTCAACCGTAGAGTCGATGTGCTCAATCCAAAAACCGGCTCCAAAATTGCCGACTCTAACTCACCTTTTGCCCTCGGGGCCTTCGCATCCGTCCGGAACCTCCCGAACTCCGCTGTAATCATAAAGTACGCCTGACCCAAGCATTCCAAATTTTTCTGCACACCACCGTGGAGTCGAGGCTTTCACCAAATCAGTCCTCTATCGACGCACAATGCTCAGAAAACTCCGATTCAAGCTAGGGCTTCTGTGTTGATCTGAGTCAACCCGAACTCAACTGTAAACACATATGGAACACGCTCGAGGTAATTTCCTCCGCACCACGCCATCTTGCGAGGTCGGTGCGCCATCCGAAATCCCGGTATTCTACAAGTCACGCATCGGAATCCGTGTAAAATATCTTGCACCCGTAGGAGATAAGGTGGGTTATCTCGTAGGGGATATTTAATTAATTAAGTAATTAATTATCCGTTGACGGAAATTGGAATCCTCTTACGTACGAATAAAAGGGGAGAAATTAATCGTACGTGTATTAAAATTGGGAATTTGTTTTCCATGATTATTTAATGAAGGTGATTAAATAATCGGTGATCAGGATTTAAAATTGGAGATTAAATAACCGATGATTTAAATCCAATTGGGAATTGATTTCCCATGATTATTTAATTAAGTAAATTAAATAATCGGTGATCGGGATTTTTAAAAGGTGGGATTTTATCTCGTGGAGTGGATAAGAGATAAGGACCGGATATTTGCGGGTTTTCCTTTCTACGTACCGTATGAAGTAAAAAGGGAAAAAATAATAATAAAATAAGTAATTAAATAAAAAGGGGATATTTAATCAATCCCCGTTATCCGTAGAAAAGAAAAGAAAGTAAAAACCCTAACCGGTGAGGAGAGAAAGAAAGAGAAAAAGGAAAAAGATGGAACCCTAACCGAAGGAAGAAGAAGGGAAAAGAGAGGGAGCCCGATTGTCCCGAACACCGATCGGAAGGCAAAAGCACGACCGGGCGACCTTCCCGACAATCTTCGGTAAGTAAAATATTTTTTAGAAATTTTTTGGGATTTTTCCGTCGACCTTTTTGTGGTAATCTTTCGGGCTCCTCCGTCGTCCCCGTCACCGACGTCGTCATCATCATCGCGGAACGGACGGCGAAGGCGGAGGAGAGCCGCGGACGGCCGGACGCCGCCGCAAGCGGCGACGGGGCCGCGCGGGCACCGCGCGGGTCGCACCCGCGCGGCCGCCGCGCGGGCGACACCCGCGCGGGCCCGCAACCGCGCGGGCGCCGCGCGGGGCACCGCGCCGCGCGGGGCACCCGCGCGGGCGCCGCGCGGGCAACCCCGCGCGGGCGCCGCGCGGGCCCGCACCCGCGCGGGCACCGCGCGGGGCGCCGCGCGGGCGACCCGCGCGGGCGCCGCGCGGGGCTCCACCCGCGTGGGTGCCGCGCGGGCACCGCGCGGCCGCCGCGCGGGCAACCCCGCGCGGGCGCCGCGCCGCCCGCACCCGCGCGGGCACCGCGCGGGGCGCCGCGCAGGCAACCCCGCGCGGGCGCCGCACGGGGCCCCACCCGCGCGGGCGCCGCGCGGGCACCGCGCGGGCGCCGCGCTGGCAGCACCCCCACGGGCGCCGCGCGGAGCGTCGCGCCACGCGGGCGCCGCCCGCGGAGCCACGCCCGCGGGACTCCGACGGGCGGCGACGGCGATGCGGGGGAGGGTTCCGGTTTGGCAACCGGACGGTGCCGGGTCTTTTTCCATTAAAAAATAAAGTGGGGTTTTTCTGATTCAATATGTTAGTGTGTGTTTCTGATCATAGTTACCCTTGCGGACTTTCCTTAGGTCCGGGGGTGCAGCGGGAGAGCGCGAAGGATATTGGTGTTCCGATTGCTCTCCAACCAGGTGGGTACGGTTGCTATAAGTGCAACAAGTGCAGTACGTGCATCTATCGTCATTAAAAATGCTCTCAATTTACCTAACAAAGTAGATGGACAGTTAACCTTTCGCATAATGCTATTTTTATCTAACAATGTAAGCGGCTGCGGTCGCGGTGCTAACGACACGCCGATCTCGGCAAATCTGGTTTCGGATGTTGCACGTACACAGGCGGATTGGCCTCCGCATGGGTGTACTTTTCCGGAAGAGTGGTCTTTTGACCCGTGTGCCTCACAAAGGGGTGGGAGCCGTGAGGACCTCCTCGCGCCAGCTGGAACAGCACACCAGCACCGCGAAAAGGGGGTAAAAGCATCAAAAAGGTGACGGTGCACGAGGGGAGACTTCAGTCTCCCCGACAGGTACTCTGGGGTTGGTGCCCAACTTAATTAATAAATTTGGGGTCGGTGCCCAATTTAATTGGTAAATCTGGGGTTGGTGCCCAGTTTAAAATATGCACAGGGTTTTAACGAAAGGTTACGGTGTACTCGGGTTATTCGGTTCGTTATTCCTTCTTTGCTATTATTAAACATCTACTTTGTTTGTCACTGACTTTACCCACTCCGTGACAGGTATTACTAGGTGCGTTAGCCGGGACGGCGGTGAGACTGCGTCGCGAGGACCGTAGTCAGGACACTTGGTTTTTATATCTCATTTCCTTTTATGTTATAAATAGTTAATTTGCTTGTGGATTACTTTAGTTGTGGATTACTCTAGTTTTGGACATGCATTAGTAGTTCTGTGGATGAGGTGTACTCATATGCTTTTGATACTCCTGGTGATGCTTTCTTACGCGGCATGTTTTCATGATAAACTACTTGATTGCGAAAATATTTTCTCAAAGCAAAGTGCCGAGTGGGCACGGATTTTACAAACACTGGGTTTATCCTTTCCAAACGTTGACGCCGCTTTGTAAACTGGTTTTGTATGGTGATGTATGTCTACTGTATGGTTGTTGGTTGGAGTTGATGTTTGATGTGGTAAATGAATCGTATGTTGTAAATGAGACGCCGTGCATATACAAAGGAGACTCTGTCCGTGGGCAGAGAGAATTTGTGTATGTGGCGGTCTGGCACGCACCGGGGATGAGGTTTATATTACCTTATTAAGAAAAAAAAAAAAAAAATAGACACGCAATTTTCCGCTTTGATTGACTCAAAAACCCCCGGGGGCGTGACAAAACAAGGAAAAACAGTGAAAACCGAGATTTTGATCAATAAAACTTACTTGAAATCGAAGAACTTTGAGTTTGAAAGCTCCAAGAAGGAAGAAATCTAGAGAGAGAAACTCTAGAGGCTTAAGAACAAAAGATTGTAGCAAAAGAAATCAAAAACCCTCTTGTTCTTATTAAAACCCTAGCCGTGATCCGGATCGGATCGTGAATGTGATCCGGATCGGCTACCCGCAGGAAACACCTGCGTTCGGGATCTGGATTACTTAGTCCGATCCGGATCGGCTTCAACTTTTTCTCCAGAAAAATTTAGAAAAATTCCATAAAATCCCGAAAAAGTATGTAAGCACTTTAGCATATCAACTTTAAACAAAAATCATCGTTTCATACAACAAGAAATAGATTATACCAAATCTATCAAAAATACTCAAAAATGAAACGAAAATTTATGAAAATTAAAACTCTTAAAGTTGAACAACTTCAATCACATCTAACACGATCTTATGCGTAATGCCTTTATCAAATCATCAATTTGGTAAAGAAAATGAAATACAAAGATCAATAGATGTTTGAAATCCCAGATAAGTTAGATAATATATCTAGACAATCTGTTGAAGAGAGTGGCTCTTTGAGCATCTTTCATCACAAATCCCACCTTATACCAACCTTGAAATTTGACAGAGTCAAGTATTTCAATATGCATTTCATCATCATTTTTTAAACACAAAAATTTGCTTGGCATTCATGGGGTATCTTTTTCCTCCATGTGGTGGTAGTTTTCACACTCCTCATTGGGATGTAACTCTTTCCACATCTTTTGAGCATTTTACTTTTCTTTGACTCCCCCTCAATTGGCTATCAATTATTTAATATATAAGGTATTCAACCAAAATTGATCTCGCATTCATACTCGACTAAGCAATCAAATAAGATAATGACTATACCAAGAGATCATTGAGAGAGAAATTGACTTTGATCACTTAAAAGATGACTTAATTAACATAAATGATCATTGCAACATTGAAATATTATGATATCAAAAGCATAATAAATTTCTAAATGCATGAAAGGATGCAATTAAAGTCAATTATGATTTATGCTCAATTAATGTCCTATGTACAAAACATAGATAAAGAACAAAACAAAACAAAAACAAAACCTAACCTAAGCAAAAGTTTCAAAAAGAGGTTATTTCAAGGAAAGCATGCCAATTGCTTTACGCAAGTGAATAAAACGTTTTTGATCCAAAGGTTTTGTTAAAATGTCAGCTAATTGATCCTCAGTTGAAATATATGAAAGTTGAAGAATATTTGATTCAACTAGCTCTCTAAGAAAATGATATCTAAGTTCAATATGTTTTGTTCTAGAGTGCAACACAGGGTTTTTGGAAATGTTAATAGCACTAGTGTTGTCACAAAGAATGGTTACCGAAGTGCTGAAATCCGGAAATCGCTCAACACGCTTTTCATCCATATCAATTGGGTTGAACAACTTCCCGCTGAAATATACTCTGCTTCGGCAGTCGAGAGTGCTATGCAATTTTGCTTTCTACTGTGCCATGCAACAAGGCAATGGCCAAGATAAAAGCATGCACCACTCGTGCTTTTCCGATCATCCACTGATCCTGCCCAATCGGCATCTGAGTATCCAACAATATCCAAACTTGTTCCCATAGGATACCAAATTCTGAAATTTATTGTACCTTTGATGTACCGGATGATCCGTTTCACCGCTTTCAGGTGAACCTCCTTCGGTGCTGATTGATATCTCGCGCAAATCCCAACACTGAAGGATATATCCGGGCGACTAGCCGTGAGATAAGTAGACTTCCAATCATACTGCGATACAGTTTCTCGTCTACATTCTCACTATTTGATTCACTTCCAAGTCCCTTATGGCTAGTTCCCATTGGAGTTGGAAAATCCTTAGAATTTTCTAAATCAAACTTTTTGACCAACTCCATTGCATACTTGGATTGACTCAAATGAATGCCTTCATCGTTTTGTTTAACTTGTAATCCAAGAAAATAAGTCAATTCGCCCATCATGGACATCTCAAATTCGCTTTCCATGGTCTCCGCGAATTTAGAAGCATCATTATCTCTTGTTGCGCCAAATACAATGTCATCGACATAGATTTGTGCTACAATGAAATTGTTTTGATAATGCTTCACAAAGAGAGTCCTGTCAGTTCCCCCTCGAGTATAGCCCTTTTCCAAAAGGTGCTTTGTCAACCTTTCGTACCATGCTCGCGGTGCTTGTTTCAGACCGTAAAGAGCCTTTTTCAGACGAAAAACATGGTTAGGTAGTTTATGGTCCACAAAACCTTTCGGTTGAGCCACATAAACTTCCTCATTTAAAAAACCATTTAAAAAGGCGCTCTTAACGTCCATTTGAAATAATTTGATTTTAAAATGACAAGCTATCGCAAATAAGATACGAATGGACTCGAGTCTAGCTACAGGGGCGAAAGTTTCATCAAAGTCTATACCTTCTACTTGAGAGTAGCCTTGAGCAACTAGTCTTGCTTTGTTCCTGATGATAGTACCATCCTCATTTTTCTTGTTCTTGAAAATCCATTTGGTACCTATCACATTGTGTTGCTTCGGAGGCTTCGTTAATTCCCAGACTTTGTTTCGCTCAAATTGATGGAGCTCTTCCTGCATTGCTTCAATCCAGTAGTCATCCTGAAGAGCTTCATCGACATTCTTTGGTTCAATTAAAGATACATAGGAAGCGAATCTGCAAACCAATTGTCTCCGAGTTCTAACTCCTTCTTGTGGGTCTCCAATAATATTCGATTCAGGATGATCCTTGGAGATGCGTAACGTTTGAGGTAACGGAGTAGTCGGAGTTTCATGAGATGAATCCTGCACATCAGATAAACTTGAAGAACCGTTAGACGCATCATTATTATCGAAAGAATTGTTAGGAGAAGATGCATTAGCAGGTGTATCATCATCAAGAGAGATATCGAGGGTAGATTTTTCAGATGAAAAGTGAGAAGCTTCATCTACTTTAACATTTATAGATTCTACTATCGTCTTAGATTCCAAGTTAAATACTCGATATGTGTTACGGAATTTGAGTTGGCGTATTTCGTGGAATGTGAAGATTGAAGATGAGAATACTTTGGATCATATACCTCAATCTCAAGAAAGAAGAATTCAAAAGGATCAGATATGTTTAACTAAAGATTTTTGGTGATCCGAATACTTCTTGTAGTGTAGAAACACTTGGAAGAATTTTTTATTGTATAAAAATTAAAAACTGGACATTGGACATGTTCAGGATCCGGATCGGACCTTGCAATCCGGATCCCGAAGGGTGATTGTTCATTGGCAATTTCAATCCGGATCCTAGGTCATTCCGATCCGGATCCCGAACATGGGAGTTTGCTGAATTGCATGAACGATCCGGATCGGACCTTGCGATCCGGATCCCGAACCCTGTTTTCTGGAATCGTCAATCTCGTTATGACGATCCGGATCGCAGTAATCCCGATCCGGATCGCCGTCCTGAAAATTTCCAGAAACGGTTTGTTTTTTATCCTTATCTTCTTCCAATGGTTTCTAACCTATAAATAGACCCTTTATTCATTTTCTAGGGCATCCGAATATAATAGAAAAATACGGCCGAAAGAGAAAATCCACATATAGAGAAGAAAGGAAATCAATAGATTTATTCTATGTTTCTTCATCTATATTGATTGATTTGATTCTAGGTTTTCCAAACTCAGATTTTGAGTAGAATCAAATCAATGAATACTTAGATGGTATTTCCGATCTATTTCTAATCTAAGTATTCGGCGGATCATCACCACCCAAAAACAACGATTTACCCTAAATCGGCGCGTGGACTCGCGTGGCCTTGTGGATTCAAGGTGCAACCGCTCTCGTGGATTCGGAGCGAGGTACGTTCGTGGATTCGAAGCGTGCTACTGGGTGAAGACCGTGGATTCGGTCGGACGTCGTGGACTCGACGTTGGACGCTGTGGATTCAGCGTTGGGCGCAGATCGTGGATTCGAGAAGCGTCGTGGAGCGAGCGGAGAAGATCTACTAGGAGCGTATGGTAAAAGGTTGAGTCGTCTGTGAGTACGTTATATCACCTTGTACGTGTGTTAATTCTAGTGGATTTCGCCGTGTTATCGGTCCCGTGGTTTTTTACTCCGGTTTGGAGTTTTTCCACGTAAAAATCTTGCGTGTTCATTTATTTTTCCGCATTGGGTTTTATTGCGCAATGATTTTTTGAGTGTTTATTGTTTACACCTATTCACCCCCCTCTAGGTGTTTTTTCCCCTATTTAGATCCTTATTACATAAACCCAACAAGTGGTATCAGAGCGGGAATAGGGTTGTAAACAATGGTTGAAGGTGGAAACATCAATCGACCCCCTTTCTTTGATGGAACAAATTATGCGTACTGGAAAGTACGGATGAAAGCCTTTTTAATTTCCATCGACGAAAGGGTGTGGCAATCAATTGAATTAGGATGGTCTAATCCAACTGAAATTATTTCTGATGTTCGCACCTTAAAACCTAGGTCGAAATGGACCAAGGAAGAGATAGATTCATCTTCTTACAATGGCAAAGGAATTAATGCTCTATTTAATGCTTTGTCACAAACAGAGTTCTCTCGCGTCTCGGCATGTGAGACTGCGAAAGAAATCTGGGATGTTCTTCAAGTTACGCATGAGGGAACTAACCTTGTGAAGATTCAGAAACTGCAAATGCTTACGAGCAAGTTTGACTCTATTCTATGGCAGAAAATGAATCTTTCACTGACTATTACACACGATTGCAAGACATCGTAAACTCATGTGCTAACTTGGGAGAGAAGATTCCAGAATTTAAAGTTGTAAGAAAAATTCTAAGAACTCTTCCTGAACGATTTCGCCCGAAGGTCGCAGCCATTGAAACAATTAAACACCCGGACGAAATGCGTGTAGAAGAATTAGTTGGTGCATTACAAACTTATGAAATGACATTTCCTACTAAC
The DNA here is from genome assembly GCA_029168755.2 of Tillandsia fasciculata. Classification (NCBI taxonomy): domain Eukaryota; kingdom Viridiplantae; phylum Streptophyta; class Magnoliopsida; order Poales; family Bromeliaceae; genus Tillandsia; species Tillandsia fasciculata. Next base: position 38,866 of record JAQOTM010000365.1, on the reverse strand, counting down.
TATTCTTCTGGAAAAGCATCCTCTTCTAAGTCTTCAGGTTACGCATTGAAATCAACTAAAGAAGAAGACGCGGATTCATCCTCCTCGGACGATGACGAGAACCTATCTATGGAGGACTTTGAGAAGCAGCTCGCTCTCTTGACAAGGAAGTTTCGCCGCAACTTTCGAAGGGGTAATCCAAGCAAAACTCCATCCTTCGGAAAGTCGAAGAAAGGCAAGGGTTCTTCAAGTTACAAGTCAAGAAAGCAAGAGAACTTCTCAAAGGATAAGAAAAGTTCAGAGGGACAAGTACAGTGCTTCAAATGTCGAGGCTACGGCCACATTGCAACGGAGTGTCCCAACAAGAATCCGGCAAAGAAGAAGGCCATGCAAGTCGTCACCTGGGATGACAACTCAACGTCAAATGAGTCATCCTCAAGTGATGAAGAAGACAACGCAACAGCGTTCCACGCGTCCACCTCTTCACCCTTCATGTGCTTGATGGCAAGTACCTCCGATTCCTTGTCCAACTCCTCCCTGTTGAAAAGAACGCTACGGACAGTGAATCGAGCAATTCTGAAGGTGAAGATTTTGCTCTTGCCTACCATAAGCTTTTGAGGGATTCAAAGAAACTGGCAAAGCAAAACCGGAGTTTGAGAGGGAGATTGCAGGATCTCGAAGAAGAAGCAAAAAGGGCATCTTCTCTCTCAAACGCTCTTGAAGTGGAAAGGGATAATCTAGCAAAGCAAATGTTTCCCTTCAAGAGTCCAATGAGCTTTTCGAGAAAGAACATGAGAAATGGTGGATAAAGCGAATTACTTCTTGAAGCTCTACGGCGAGGCTCGACAGAAAAATGGAAATGACAAAGACCATTCTCCAACTAAAGGATGACTTAAAGCGATTTTCTTCTGGAAGGAGTAAGTTGGACAGGCTTCTTGGTCTTGGTCAAACAAATCGGTTCGGCCTCGGATACACTCAAACTGGAGACATTCCAAGTTCGAGTGGGACAGTTTTTGTGCCTCAGTCGGTATCTCCTCCTCCGACACCGGAATTCACGACAAGCAACGACAACAAGCCTACTTCATCCTCCTCGGGATCGTCAAGAACTAAGGTATGTTTTCGTTGTGGCATTTCAGGGCACATAAGGAGAAATTGCAAGACGGGAGCCAAACGCTCCTCAAGTCGCTGTTGGACGCTACTCAGGAAAGAATGATCCCAGCAACATGCTCCGAAACTCAGTCCAGGAAAGAAGCTGCGTCCCAGGTGGACCAGCTGGTCGCACAGGCCGCCACCACGCCTCGGCGTTGCTTTCCAGAAAATGGGTAGCCAAAATAACCCGGAACCTCTCATCAACAAATAAGCTCTCGAAGTGGCGCTCCATAGTGGTAATCCACGTCTCGGCTGCCCAAGGCTCAGAACTCATGCCCGAAAAGCGGGGCGGATCAAACTGTCGAAATCTCATCAACAAATCTACTACCTCCCGCTGCTTAGCTGCAGTCAATGATCCCGTCGCCCCGGCCGGTGGCCTACTCGAAATCGGCTCAACAGGAATCGCCGATGCAGGCTGCACCACAGGGGGTGCCACAACAGGGGAAGAAGGCACCGGCGAAGCCTCAGGGGGTGCCACCGTCGGCTGTGCTCTCTGCTCCATCATGAGCATCAGCCGCGCCATCGCCTCCTCTTGGCGTCGGGTTGCCTCCGCCAACTGTGCCATCTGGGCACGGAGCTTGTGAATCTCAGCCTGAGGTCCTCGCCCCGAGTCCTCCTGCTCGGGCTCAGAGGACGAAGGCTGCGAGCGCGTCACCATCGAACGTCGAGGAGGCATCCCCACCTGAGGGACAAATCAAACAATCAAAACCAAAAGCAACACTCGACCCAATCTAGCGAAAGTCAAAAGGCATGTCCCCCTTCCCGAAGCACTATGTTGTCTGCAGCCAACATAGTCGCCACAGAAGGAAGGCATGTCTATCACTCGTCCCTATCCACTCGGGAGAGTTGGAAACCCAATCAAGACTTTCGCTAAAAGTCTCGGCTCTCACGTGGGTCATCCTAGGGTTTAAACATAAGCCTAGGGTTCCTAAGTCCTCCAAGACCTACATCCTAGGCTCCGATACCACTCTAATCTGTCACGCCCCGGGGTCAAGACTGTACCCCGGGCTCGCCAACAGATCCGCCGTCCCTACAGGAAGCCCTGTAGAGGCGTAGCGTCTAACCTGCAAAAAGGAAGATACTACACTAAACAGATATCAGAGCAAAATAAACTGCTAGAAATAAAATAAGTACAACTCTCATAATACAATAAGTCCTCACCAACAAATACAAAAGTCTCTCAAAGAAAGAAGAAAAGTACAACTCGATACCTCACTACATAATCTCTCAAACATGACACAACCAAAATATAAGGGTACCTCTATAACACACTGAAGCTGAAGGGGGAAGGGATCTATCTCGCGACTCCCTTACCTCGGTCTGGAAGAGCAGGATCAGCAACTGGCACCGCAGGAACTGGAGCTGAAGTCCCTGGGGAAAAGACACCACGACGGGTGTGAGAACTACCTCCCACAGTAGTTCTCAGTGGGTGCCGCCAACAAGCCCGACGGCCTGCCCACTAAGTCTACTAGAGACAAAAAGTAACAAAAGAAATGCAGTATGAAAAGCTGGAAAGTAAACATCTACATCTACTGCTACTATGCCCCTATCTACAATGCTCAAGGGAAAGAACAGGAGGACGATATGCCACTACTGATACTCAACTCAGAACACCCAATCCAAACTGACTGCCACAACGGGTCCAGTCAAACCTGCGCCTACCTACTGCTGTAGGTATGTCCGGTACTCCAACCCGGTATCTAGCTCAATCTCAAAGCCGGTACTACAACTCGGTCTCGCCTACTCCGGAGTGGCACTCGAGGGGAGCGACCCGCTCGAGTCAAATTACTGCGCAACACTGTCAAGCACAAATATGGCACATGCAGGCTATGATCCAATCACTATCTCACTCACTGGCTAAGAATCCACACTGTCACTATGACCATGTCCCAAAGATCCCAGATCCACTATCACTATCACTATGCAAACTGGTCTACAGACTGCTACAGACGCCACTCGGTCCCCAGACGCGAGTGCAAATGCAATCCCCAGCTAATAAACCTCCCGGCCCACGACTCGGGGAAAAATCACTATGACCAGAGTGACAAGAGTACTACCACTGTGGAAAAGCTAAAGTGATAAATAAATCTGATGTATGTTCAAGTTACTGTAGTTTAATGGCGCATGATAATTAAATAACAGGCAATTATGCTAAGTTAAGTTCCCAAGTTGCAGAGTTTATCAAGAGATCGACAGATTTAGCAATTAGCTACAGTGGTTTTCAACATACAGTTTACACATATTATCTAGCTCATATACTATGCATGTTACTATATTTGTAGAATTAGAGTGCAGTCCATAGAATTTGAAAGCAGGATCACCCACCTGATCGCGCTAACTGTCCAGGACGATACAGATAACAAATCCAGCAACCGACAAACTTCCAGTCCACAAAGCGAAGAGCACAAGAACGGTGCTTACAGAGTCCTGGGTACAACAACCATTCCCAATTACACAATTCACACACAAAATCAACATTCCAAAATCTGCATACACAGCTACTGTTCACACGAAAATTTCACCTGAAAATAATTTCCCAGAAATTCCAATAAAAATATCACGACGATCCTCGCGAAGTGTAGATGTCGATAGGCTCTTGAATCGTCGAATTCCGATGTCCGGATGAGGAGATAAAAATCCACGAAGTGAGTGCTGTCCAGGAATCTCACAGCAAAACAGCGGCTCAGTAATGCCTCAAAAACCGTGCCAAAAACCCAAATCTAGGCAAAACACTCAACACGAAAGTCGAAGGTTTACCTCTCGTGAATCCAACGCCGCAAAAATTGCTGAAAACGGCTGTCGGGGTAGCTCTGTGGAATTTTTAGACCGAAATGCGACGACAACGGGCCTCCAACAGAAATCCGTCGCTCCGCACTACGAGGCAGAAAACACAGTCGTCGCGGCTTCCAGAAATTCTGAAACTTTGCAGGAAGATTGGCAAGAGGGAGAGGAGAAAATTTTATGAAGGGCTCAAGAGCTAATTCCCTCGGAAAAAGCCTCAAAATCAAGGCCCAAAGGGCCTATTTATAGCCTCTCCCCGAAATGCAGCCCAAAAAGCCACATAAATCACTTTCGGGCCCAACTTTCGGGCGCCCGAAAGTTTTCGGGCTGCTACAGTAACGGGCCGGCCCATTACTGTATGCGCCCGAATCTTCCTCAGGCCGCCATGTGTCCCCTTATCCGCCTTTTGCACCCGGCGCACGAACCCCGACGAATCCAGCGACGCCACGTGTCCCGACCAGGCGTCGTGCACCGCTGCACCCGACCAACCACGGGGCGCCACGTGGCGCCCCCACGTCGACCCGGTCAACGCGCACGTCGCGCGACGTGCGCGGCCGCGCCGCCGCCGGATCCGGGTCGGGCACGCGCCCCGAGGCACCGCCTCAGCCGCCACTGTTGAGTGGACCGAGTGCACCAGAACCCGCGAACCACACAACGCCACGTGTCCACCGGTCTACCGTGCACCAGAGCCAAAAATTCGTGGACCGCGTGCACAACACCGCACCAACCACGGGATGCCACGTGGCATGCCCTCGGTCCACCGTGCACCCCGCCAAGGCCCGTGGACCGCGCCCGCTGCGCCGGCCAACCGCAGCGCGCCACGTGGCCCGCGCCCGGAGCACGCGCCCCGCGGTGGACCGCGCGCCTGTGCCGCCGCCCGCCGCCGCGCTCCGCCGTCCGCCGCCCGCCGCCGACGGTTCTCCGGCCGCCGGAACAGTAACCCATGCCTCGATTTTCGTGTTTTTGCGTCCGGGCTCCGAAAAATTCAAGTAAATAGTCCATTTCGCTCGTTTTCGCGCGCTGGATCCAAATCCGAGGTCCGTTCAGCCAAATTCCGCTTCTAAAATTTCCCAAAATTTTTCAGAAAAGTAAACTTGATCCAATTTTCGTGCCGGGTCACATTCTTAGCTCCAATAAGCGCGCAAACACCTCACACACCCAAAATAGACTCTCAGCAAAGAAAACAAGCTCCAATTTCACCAGAAACCCAAATCTGGGGCCCGACACGCACACACACGCTCCCTGAAGCCTCCAAACCAACAATAAACCTTAAAGTGGGGATTCGGGTCGTCACATCCTCCCCCACTAAAAGAAAGTTTCGTCCTCGAAACAAACACGGCTCAAAAGGGAGTCTCCAAGCCCAAAGGTAAGCCTCCAACAAAACACACTCCAACTCCCCAGTCGCCACAAACTCTCCACAAAGCGAGTCCAACCCCGAAAAACTCAGGAATTCCCAAACACCGGGGACTAAGAAAAACAGCCAACTCTACGCATCCAAACTATTCGAATTACGCTGCAAAACTTACCAGAAAAAGAAAGGGCCCCACCAGTAGGAAGGTCATCAACCTCCAACTCTCAATTTAGAAAACAACTGAAATTAGCGAAAAGTTCGAAAGTTTCGAGAGACCAGTGCCCTTGCCCTAATCCAACAAGAACAGGTTCGGGCACCGTCCCCATTTCTGGAGTAGTCTTTCGTATCTTTCATCCTGTTCGCAAATTTCAGCACAAGAGTGAGAAAAGAGGGAGAGGAGGGTTGATGCCGTTCCTGTTACGGAATTTGAGTTGGCGTATTTCGTGAATGTATTAAGTCTTGAAGATTGAAGATGAAGAAACTTTGGATCATATACCTCAATCTCAAGAAAGAAGAATTCAAAGGGATCAGGTACGTTTAACTAAAGATTTTTGATGATCCGAATACTTCTTATAGTGTAGAAACACCTGGAAGAATTTTTAATTGCTTAAACATCAAAAACTGGACATGGGACATGTTCAGGATCCGGATCGGACTCGGCAATCCGGATCCCGAAGGGTGTTGGTTCATACACTGGTTCAATCCGGATCGCAGCATCCTCTGATCCGGATCCCGAACACTAGTTTTACCTGTTTGCTTCCTCGATCCGGATCAGGATTTGCAATCCGGATCCCGAACATTGATGTTCTGGTAAAACTGTATGAACGATCCGGATCGGACTTTGTGATCCGGATCCCGAACTACCATTTTTCTGGAAATCGTCTTTCTTGCTTCTGCAATCCGGATCGCCAATTCCAATCCGGATCGCCGTCGGTAAATATCTCCAGAAAAGGCAGTTTTTGTTTCCTATCTTCTTCCAATGGTTTCTAACCTATAAATAGGCCCTGTATTCATTTCTAGGGCATCCGCTATTACAGAAAAAAATAGCCGAAAAGAAAAATCCACATATATAGAGAAGAAAGGAAATCAATAGATTTATTCTATGTTTCTTCATCTATATTGATTGATTTGATTCTAGGTTTTCCATACTCACATTCTGAGTAGAATCAAATCAATGAATACTTAGATGGTATTTCCGATCTATCTTTAATCTAAGTATTCGGCGGATCATCACCACCCAAAACAAACAACGATTTACCCCAAATCGGCGCGTGGACTCGCGTGGCCTTGTGGATTCAAGGTGCAACTACGTTCGTGGATTCGAAGCGTGGTATTGGGTGAAGACCGTGGATTCGGTCGGACGTCGTGGACTCGACGTTGGACGCTGTGGATTCAGCGTTGGGCGCGGATCGTGGATTCGAGAAGCGTCGTGGAGCGAGCGGGAAGATCTACTAGGAGCGTATGGTAAAAGGTTGAGTCGTCTGTGAGTACGCTATATCACCTTGTACGTGTTTTAATTCTAGTGGATTTCGCCGTGTTATCGGTCCCGTGGTTTTTTACTCCGGTTTGGAGTTTTTCCACGTAAAAATCTTGCGTGTTCTTTTATTTTTCCGCATTGGGTTTATTTGCGCAATGATTTTTTGAGTGTTTATTGTTTACACCTATTCACCCCCCTCTAGGTGTTTTTTCCCCTATTTAGATCCTTTAACATAACCCAACAAGTGGTATCAGAGCGGGAATAGGGTTGTAAACAATGGTTGAAGGTGGAAACATCAATCGACCCCCTTTCTTTGATGGAACAAATTATGCGTACTGGAAAGTACGGATGAAAGCCTTTTTAATTTCCATCGACGAAAGGGTGTGGCAATCAATTGAATTAGGATGGTCTAATCCAACTGAAATTATTGATGATGTTCGCACCTTAAAACCTAGGTCGAAATGGACCAAGGAAGAGATAGAATCATCTTCTTACAATGGCAAAGGGATTAATGCTCTATTTAATGCTTTGTCACAAACAGAGTTCTCTCGCGTCTCGGCATGTGAGACTGCGAAAGAAATCTGGGATGTTCTTCAAGTTACGCATGAGGGAACTAACCTAGTGAAGATTCAGAAACTGCAAATGCTTACGAGCAAATTTGACTCTATCTCTATGGCAGAGAATGAATCTTTCACTGACTATTACACACGATTGCAAGACATCGTAAACTCATGTGCTAACTTGGGAGAGAAGATTCCAGAATTTAAAGTTGTAAGAAAAATTCTAAGAACTCTTCCTGAACGATTTCGCCCGAAGGTCGCAGCCATTGAAACAATTAAACACCCGGACGAAATGCGTGTAGAAGAATTAGTAGGTGCTTTACAAACTTATGAAATGACATTTCCTACTAACTATTCTTCTGGAAAGGCATCCTCTTCTAAGTCTTCAGGTTACGCATTGAAATCAACTAAAGAAGAAGACGCGGATTCATCCTCCTCGGACGACGACGAGAACCTTTCTATGGAGGACTTTGAGAAGCAGCTCGCTCTCTTGACAAGGAAGTTTCGCCGCAACTTTCGAAGGGGTAATCCAAGCAAAACTCATCCTTCGGAAAGTCGAAGAAAGGCAAGGGTTTTCAAGCCACAAGTCAAGAAAGCAAGAAAACTTCTCAAAGGATAAGAAAAGTTCAGAGGGACAAGTTCAGTGCTTCAAATGTCGAGGCTACGGCCACATTGCAACGGAGTGTCCCAACAAGAATCCGGCAAAGAAGAAAGCGATGCAAGTCGTTACTTGGGATGACAACTCCACGTCAAATGAGTCATCCTCAAGTGATGAAGAAGACAACGCGACAGCTTTCCACGCGTCCACTACATCTTCACCCTTCATGTGCTTGATGGCAAGTACATCCGATTCCTTGTCCAACTCCTCCCTGTTGAAAAGATTGCAACGGACGATGAATCGGATGATTCTGAAGGTGAAGATTTTGCTCTAGCCTACCACAGACTTTTGAGGGATTCAAAGAAACTGGCTAAGCAAAACAAGGGGTTGAAAGGGAGATTGCAGGATCTCGAAGAAGAAGTAAAAAGGGTAACCTCTCTCTCAACCGATCTTGAAGTGGAAAGGGATAATTTGATTAAAACAAATGTTTCCCTTCAAGAGTCCAATGAGCAACTCGAGAAGAATTATATGGATATGGTGAACAAAGCGAATTACTTCTTGAAGCTCAACGGCGAGGCTCGACAGGAAAAATTGGAAATGACGGAGACCATACGCCAACTGAAGGACGACTTAAAGAGATTTTCTTCTGGAAGGAGTAAGTTGGACAGACTTCTTGGTCTTGGTCAAAGAAATAAGTTCGGCCTCGGATACACTCAAACTGGAGACATTCCAAGTTCGAGTGGGACAGTATTTGTGCCTCAGTCGGTATCTCCTCCTCCGACACCGGAATTCACGACAATCAACGACAACAAGCCTACCACATCCTCCTCGGATCGACAAGACCTAAGGTATGTTTTCGTTGTGGCATTTCAGGGCACATAAGGAGAAATTGCAAGATGGAAGCCAAACGCACACCTCAAGCACCTCTTGCAATGACTACCAAAAAGGCTATTCCTCGAAATCAACTGCAATTCATTGAAGGAAAAGAGCCTTGGTAGTACACCGCTCAAGACGACATCATCAAGGAGCAGCAACTCTTCAAGCAAGACGCTCTCACCTAGGAGATCAACTTCACGATCATTACCGACGCACTCCAAAAAGGTTTGGGTGCGCAAAGGTGAAATTTTCCCTTGTCTTGCTACCAATGTTTCCTTGCATGCATATGATAGTTCGTCTTGGTATCTGGATAGCGGGTGTTCCCGTCATATGACCGGTGATAAAAACTGTTTTCAAACATTTGAGAAAAACTCCGGAGGACTTGTTGTTTTCGGAGATGGTCGGTCTTCCAAAATTGTTGGAAAGGGAACGGTAGCTATTCCAGATGGCCCGGTTCTAAATAATGTGTTATTTGTTCATGGCCTTAAGACTAACCTCATAAGCATAAGTCAACTTTGTGATAGTGGTTATTCAGTTAATTTTTCATCTGATAAATGTACTGTAACTGACATAAACCATGCTTTCTTTTTAAAAGGGGTTAGATCAGAAAACAATTGTTATGTAGTTCCTCTAAGATTTCTGAAAAATGTAACCTAGCATCTTTGAAAAATGAAACACTTTGGCATGAAAGGCTAGGTCACATAAACTTTAAGGAACTTGCTAGAATTTCGAACAAAGATGTGGTCAAGGGGGTTCCGAAACTTTCTTTTGAACAAAACCTTGTGTGTGGCGGTTGCCAAAAAGGAAAACAGTCTAGGACTGCACACAAGAACTTGAACCACATAGGTACAAAACGGCCTTTGGAACTTTTGCATATGGACTTAATGGGGCCAACTCGTCAACCATCTCTGGGAGGTAAATGGTATATTTTCTTATTGGTTGATGATTTTTCTAGATATACTTGGGTAGCATTTTTAAAAGAAAAAGCTGATACCTTTGATTCTTTTCTCGAAATCTGCAATCGTATTATGATTGAAAAGAATGAAAGGATTACTCGAGTTAGGAGTGATAGAGGTGGGGAATTCATAAATTCCAAATTCATTGATTTTTGCACTTCTAATGGCATTAAACATGAATTCTCTGCACCTTACACACCTCAACAAAATGGTGTAGTCGAGCGCAAAAACAGGGTCGTACAGGAAATGGCACGTGTTATGCTTCACAGCCGGAACTTACCTTTTTATTTTTGGGCTGAAGCGGTGAACACTGCTGTTTATGTTATTAATCGCGTGTATTTGCGCCCGGGGACATTGAATACACCATATGAACTTTGGTTTTGTAGAAAACCTAACATCAAATATTTTCGCATCTTTGGGAGTCGGTGTTTTATTTTACGTGATCGTGAGAATCTTGGAAAATTTGACTCTCGAAGTGACGAAGGGATTTTCTTAGGTTATTCTACAAACAGCAGAGCATATCGAGTTTTTAACTTAGAATCTAAGACGATCGTAGAATCGATAAATGTTAAGGTAGATGAAGCTTTTCACTTTGAATCTGAAAAATCTACCCTCGATATCTCTCTTGATGATGATACACCTGCTAATGCATCTTCTTCTAACAATTCTTTCGATAATAATGATGCATCTAACGGTTCTTCAAGTTTATCTGATGTGCAGGAATCATCTCGTGTACCTCCGTCTACTCCTCTACCTCAAACGTTACGCATCTCCAAGGATCACCCTGAATCGAACATCATTGGAGATCCACAAGAAGGAGTTAGAACACGGAGACAATTGGTTTGCGGATTTGCATGCTATGTATCTCAAATCGAACCAAGGAATGTTGATGAAGCTCTCCAAGATGACTACTGGATTAAAGCAATGCAGGAAGAGCTCCATCAATTCGAGCGAAACAAAGTCTGGGAATTGACGAAGCCTCCGAAGCAACACAATGTGATAGGTACCAAATGGATCTTCAAGAACAAGAAAAATGAAGAAGGTACTATCATCAGGAACAAAGCAAGGTTAGTTGCTCAAGGCTACTCTCAAGTAGAAGGTATAGACTTTGATGAAACTTTCGCCCCTGTAGCTAGACTCGAGTCCATTCGTATATTGTTTGCGATTGCTTGTCATTTTAAAATCAAATTATTTCAAATGGACGTTAAGAGCGCATTTTTAAATGGTTTTTTAAATGAGGAAGTTTATGTGGCTCAACCGAAAGGTTTTGTGGATCATAAACTACCTAACCATGTTTTTCGTCTGAAAAAGGCTCTTTACGGTCTGAAACAAGCACCGCGAGCATGGTACGAAAGGTTGACAAAGCACCTTTTGGAAAAGGGCTACACTCGAGGGGGAGCTGACAGGACTCTCTTTGTGAAGCATTATCAAAACAATTTCATAGTTGCTCAAATCTATGTCGATGACATTGTATTTGGTGCGACAAAAGATAATGATGCTTCCAAATTCGCGGAGACCATGGAAAGCGAATTTGAGATGTCCATGATGGGCGAATTGACTTATTTTCTTGGATTACAAGTTAAACAAAACGATGAAGGTATTCACTTGTGTCAATCCAAGTATGCACTGGAGTTGGTCAAAAAGTTTGATCTTGAAAATTCTAAGGATTTTCCGACTCCAATGGGAACTAGCCATAAGGGACTTGGAAGTGAATCACATAGTGAGAATGTAGACGAGAAACTGTATCGCAGTATGATTGGGAGTCTACTATATCTCACGGCTAGTCGCCCGGATATATCCTTCAGTGTTGGGATTTGTGCGAGATATCAATCAGCACCGAAGGAGGTTCACCTGAAAGCGGTGAAGCGGATCATCCGATATATCAAAGGTACAATCAGTTTCGGAATTTGGTATCCTATGGGAACGACTTTGGATATTGTTGGATACTCAGATGCCGACTGGGCTGGATCGTGGATGACCGGAAAAGCACGAGTGGTGCATGCTTCTATCTTGGCCATTGCCTTGTTGCATGGCACAGTAAAAAGCAGAACTGCATAGCACTCTCGACTGCCGAAGCGGAGTACATTTCAGCAGGAAGTTGTTCAACCCAATTGTTTGGATGAAAAGCGTGTTGAGCGATTTCCGGATTTCAGCAACTTCGGTAACCATTTTATGTGACAACACTAGTGCTATTAACATTTCAAAAAACCCTGTGTTGCACTCTAGAACAAAACATATTGAACTTAGATATCATTTTCTTAGAGAGCTAGTTGAATCAAACATTCTTCAACTGTCATATATTTCAACTGAGGATCAATTAGCTGATATCTTAACAAAACCTTTGGATCAAAAACGTTTTATTCATTTGCGTAAAGCAATTGGAATGCTTTCTTGGAAATAACCTCTTTTGAAACTTTTGCTTAGGTTAGGTTTTGTTTTTGTTTTTGTTTTGTTCATTATCTATGTTTTGTACATAGGACATTAATTGAGCATAAATCATAATTGACTTTAATTGCATCCTTTTATGTATTTAGAAGTTTATTATGCTTTTGATGTCATAATATTTCAATGTTGCAATGGTCATTTACGTTAATTAAACCATCTTTTAAGTGATCAAAGTCAATTTCTCTCTCAATGATCTCCTGGTATAGTCATTATCATATTTGATTGCTTAGTCGAGTATGAATTCGAGATCAATGGTTTGGTTGAATACCTTATATATTAAATAATTGATAGCCAATTGAGGGGGAGTCAATGAAATGTAAAATGCTCAAAAGATGTGGAAAGAGTTACATCCCAATGAGGAGTGTGAAAACTACCACCACATGGAGAAAATGAAAGAAAGAAAAAGATACTCCATGAATGTAAAGCAAATTTTTGTTTTGAAAATGTTGATGAAATACATATTGAAATATTTGACTCAGTCATATTTCATGGTTGGTATAAGGTGGGATTTTTTATTTAAGATGCTCAAAGAGCCACTCCTTCAACAGATTGTCTAGATATATTATCTAACTTATCTGGGATTTCAAACATCTATTGATCTTGGTATTTCATTTTCTTTACCAAAATTGATGATTTGATAAAGGCATTACACATAAGATCAGGATAGATGTAATTGAAGTTGTTCAACTTTAAGTGTTTTAACTTTCGTAAATTTTCGTTTCATTTTTGGGTATTTTTGATAGATTTTGCATAATCTATTTCTTGTTGTATGAAACGATGTCTTTTGTTTAAAGTTGACATGTAAAGTGCTTACATACTTTTTCTGGATTTTATGGAATTTTTCTGAATTTTTCTGGAGAAAAAGTGGAAGCCGATCCGGATCGGGGTAAGTGATCCGGATCCCGAACGCAGGATTCTTCCTGCGGGTAGCCGATCCGGATCACAATCACGATCCGATCCGGATCACGGCTAGGGTTTTTATAAGAACAAAGAGATTTGATTTCTTTTACCCTAATCTTTTGTTTTCAAGCCTCTAGAGTTTCTCTCTCTAGATTTCTTGCATCTTGGAGCTTCCAAACTCAAAGTTCTTCGATTCAAGTAAGTTTTGTTGATCAAATCTCGGTTTTTCACAGTTTTTATGTTTTTCATCAAACGTGAGTTGAAAACTTGGATCTTTTTCGTTTGTGAATGGTTTTTGATCAAATTTCTTTTGAAATAAGAACTCTGGGTCAATTAGTTTTGCTTTTATGCTGGGTTTTTACTGATTAACGAGTTTTTAGGCTTCGATTTCTAAAAATTCTGTTTTAGGGCATAAAAGAGGAATTTTTGAAAATCATGGGATTGATCTATTTTTAAAATTCTTTTTGGAAAACTAATTTGATTCTTGGCTTCTCTACATGATTATGATTGTCTAGGTACAATGTTTCAAATTTTTCAAAATTGACGATTTTTCATGTGTTCTTGAGTTGGTTCTTCACAGGACACTTTCTCTAAACTCAACACTAGCGCAATGGCACTCTCTTGGTTAATCCTGTTACTGGTTACGATGGTACATACTCGAGCAACCAACAAACTGAAAAGAGCCAAGAAACTCCAACGAAAGGGTGAAGTTGATGTTATAAGTGACACTGAACTTGAAGAAAACCATGATGAAATACACTGGGATATGTTAACAGATGATGATGATGATGAGGTATTGCCTACTAAATCTAAACAAAAAGGAAAAGCACCCATGGACACTGGGAAAGCTCCTATGTCTGCTCCAACTATCTCTATGAAACGGAAACGACTTGCTCGACGTTTGGACTAAGACGAGACACTAATGTTGACACGCCAATAGCTCCTGACTCTCCGCCACGTGTTGAAGAGGTAGTCGTTAATACTGACCGTCTTAGAGCTTTTGAACGACGTGAATGCATCGGAGAACGTCATGTCAACATTGAAGCCCTTCGCAATCATTCACCAGAATTTGGAACCTTAATTGAGCAAGCTTCTCTTATTCAAGTCTGCCGATTCCCTGAACTTCTAGGATATTGTTTGTATCGTGTGAGAACCTTTACACGAATGCGAGACATCTTCAAGAAGATGAAAATGGGTCTATGCATTTCTATACAAACATCCAAGGAATGAAGATTAAGATCACACCGCAGTTAATTGGTGAAGTCCTTGGAATGGAATCTAGCACATCGGGGCTTAACTTTTTGAAAGGAAAAAGTTTGACAAATGCATTGTGGCAAACTGTGATCGACAAGATCTGTTTGGAAGGAACTAAATCAGTTGATGGCAGAGTGTCAGATCCAAACATCTACGACTGGAGTACCGATTTCTAAACTTCATAACATGTTATAACATTCTGCCCAACATGCAGACCAAGGTTGTGAGATGGGAGCGGCTGCTATTCCTATATCTCATAGGTCATCCCTCTGAGGCTATTGGATTGAACATGAATATTCCTATATAATTTGGAACAGAATGTCAAGATACATTGTGCATCCTCATCCTTCTGAGCGACTTCCGTTTCTCTACTCATCATGAGGATCTTACGAAAGTTTGACATTGATGTAAGCTCAACATCATATCAGCACAGTTGCGGGATGATAGATGAATCAACAATTGTGAAGTCACTTCACAAATTACCTCATGTTATTGGAAAGAAACCTTGTGTCGGCACCTCGGCCTCACCGTCTCAACAAGAAACCGGCGCGAATGATGAAGCATCATTAACTTCGATCTTCAAGTTGCAACAACAACTATCTGTCAAGCAAGAACAGATCTTGAAGGAACAGCAAAGAATTTGCAATGAGCTTGAAATCGTCACGGCAGCTCACATTACCATCACTAAAAAGGTCAATTCTATGCACAAGCGAATGACAAAGATGTTCTACAAAATGGGTTGCACGAGCTCTGACGACTCGGATTCTGACGATTGACTTCTTTTGACTGATTTTCTTTTCGTTTCTTTTTGTGCAGAATTTTTAGGACTTAGTTTTTGTTCTAACCTTTAGCATAGTTCTCACGATTTTTCTTGATTATAGAACTTTTTTTTTAACTCTCCTTACATATTGTAGCTCTTGCTACGTTTTGGCTTTCTTTTGTGACAAAAAGGGGGAGAGAGTTAGAGAGAACTCTGAACAATGAACTCTGAACAATGAACTCTGAACAATGAATGATGTGAACTTTGTGAATATCAAGGTAAGTATGACTTCAACTCAACTTTGGTTTTTCTCTTGTGATTTGTGACATGCCTCTATACTAACTATTCGACTAACTATTTGGGCATGTAATATGACTAACAAGTTGATGTTGGACTAACATTTGTGACATTTGGTTTTTGAATGCTTAGAAGATATGTTGGTTTTAACTATGATTCTCTTACATATCTGAATTTTCAAATGTCATGATGAGAATAAACTCTATCTCTGTATTTGGTTTTGTATGATTCAATTCTTGAGGTATCTAACGATTTCTTTTGTCAAGAATGATTTCTTTGTGCAGAGATTACAGATGTCTAAGTCTAGAGTCTGTCTTAGGAGTTTATCTCATGTTTTTAATTTCTGGATCTCTTTTGTAAATTTTTGTTGTATGGTGATAGCAACAAAAATATCTTTTTGAATTTTCTTTTGTGGATTTGTGTTTTGTCACGAAACCGCCAAAGGGGGAGATTGTTACGGAATTTGAGTTGGCGTATTTCGTGAATGTATTAAGTCTTGAAGATTGAAGATGAAGAAACTTTGGATCATATACCTCAATCTCAAGAAAGAAGAATTCAAAGGGATCAGGTACGTTTAACTAAAGATTTTTGATCCGAATACTTCTTATAGTGTAGAAACACCTGGAAGAATTTTTAATTGCTTAAACATCAAAAACTGAAC
The DNA here is from genome assembly GCA_029168755.2 of Tillandsia fasciculata. NCBI lineage: Eukaryota > Viridiplantae > Streptophyta > Magnoliopsida > Poales > Bromeliaceae > Tillandsia > Tillandsia fasciculata. The sequence continues at coordinate 22,822 of JAQOTM010000365.1, read as the reverse complement.
ATGGGACATGTTCAGGATCCGGATCGGACTCGGCAATCCGGATCCCGAAGGGTGTTGGTTCATACACTGGTTCAATCCGGATCGCAGCATCCTCTGATCCGGATCCCGAACACTAGTTTTACCTGTATGCTTCCTCGATCCGGATCAGGATTTGCAATCCGGATCCCGAACATTGATGTTCTGGTAAAACTGTATGAACGATCCGGATCGGACTTTGTGATCCGGATCCCGAACTACCATTTTTCTGGAAATCGTCTTTCTTGCTTCTGCAATCCGGATCGCCAATTCCAATCCGGATCGCCGTCGGTAAATATCTCCAGAAAAGGCAGTTTTTGTTTCCTATCTTCTTCCAATGGTTTCTAACCTATAAATAGGCCCTGTATTCATTTCTAGGGCATCCGCTATTACAGAAAAAAATAGCCGAAAAGAAAAATCCACATATATAGAGAAGAAAGGAAATCAATAGATTTATTCTATGTTTCTTCATCTATATTGATTGATTTGATTCTAGGTTTTCCATACTCACATTTTGAGTAGAATCAAATCAATGAATACTTAGATGGTATTTCCGATCTATCTTTAATCTAAGTATTCGGCGGATCATCACCACCCAAAACAAACAACGATTTACCCCAAATCGGCGCGTGGACTCGCGTGGCCTTGTGGATTCAAGGTGCAACTACGTTCGTGGATTCGAAGCGTGGTATTGGGTGAAGACCGTGGATTCGGTCGGACGTCGTGGACTCGACGTTGGACGCTGTGGACTCAGCGTTGGGCGCGGATCGTGGATTCGAGAAGCGTCGTGGAGCGAGCGGGAAGATCTACTAGGAGCGTATGGTAAAAGGTTGAGTCGTCTGTGAGTACGCTATATCACCTTGTACGTGTTTTAATTCTAGTGGATTTCGCCGTGTTATCGGTCCCGTGGTTTTTTACTCCGGTTTGGAGTTTTTCCACGTAAAAATCTTGCGTGTTCTTTTATTTTTCCGCATTGGGTTTATTTGCGCAATGATTTTTTGAGTGTTTATTGTTTACACCTATTCACCCCCCTCTAGGTGTTTTTTTCCCCTATTTAGATCCTTTTGACATAACCCAACAGTTCCTGCTGCAGCAACAAAACGGAAGCTACGGTCTATTCGAGCCCCTAAAAGAAATACCACTCTAACCCAGACCCCTAGAGACAAACCCTCTAGTCCTAGGCGCCACCTACGCTCGACAAGTCGCACCTAACCCAAAGTCGCTGAAGCCACTGCTGCAGGAAGGATGCCTCGGTAACCAGTAGAAATGATCTTCTGTCGTCCAACTCGCGGGAAGGCCACTGTTCTCCGTTCGCAATCAAATGTTGCACGATACCGCACCAACAGGTCCATCCCAAGTGCTCAATCTGAGTCGGGGAGCTGCAACTGAACCAACACAACAATCGGCGTGCCTTCCAAAGTTCAGTTGTTCTGATCACGCCCAAAATTCGCCTCTGCTGGAAGATACTAGGATGAATCCAAACGCTAATGCAGGTCACAAAATCCCTACCCCTTAATTATGCCAAAATGCACATGCCCTGATACCATGCAGATAGATGCAAAACTCTACTGATGAATAAATGAGATGCACTGGTAGCTAAAGAGCCCGAGCACGGACTGCTGAGATCAGACTAATACCTGCGACGACCTGCTCTGCTACTGAAGTGTCCTCAACCTGAGCGGCATAAACACGACCGCTCGGAGCCGGGGGACGTCGCTCTGGCTGCCGAGTAGAAGATGAGGCAACATCTGGCCTGCTGTAGGCCACAGAAGGATCGACTGGCTGGTAAGGAACGGACAGTGCTGGTGCTGATGTAGGAGCTGGATGGCCGGCTCTAGGGCACACGCTCGCAAAGTGACCGGCCTGCCCGCAGCGAAAATAATGGCCCTGTCTCTGCGGGCACTGAGTCGGTAGGTGTGAGCCTCCACAGATAACACACCGATCTGGGCGCTGCTGCTGAGAGATCTGCTGCTGTCGTGGGGGTCGATGCTGCTGCTGTGTCTGGCGAGACGCCCCCGATCTCTGATGTCCCCGGTACCCCTGGCCCTGCGAGTGGGAACGTGGAGGTCTCGGGGGTCCCTGCCTGCTAGACTGCCCCTCCTCCGGAGATGCCGGGCGCTTCGCCCCAGAAGTCGCTACAGGGGCCGAAGATACCTCATCCATCACGGCCTCTCCACTCTCCACATACAAAGCCTGCTCCATCGAGGCCTCCAAGGTCTGCAGTCGGCGGGAGCGGACAAACTGGTAAATGTCTCGGCGAAGTCCTCTCTCAAACATATAAACGCGATGGCTCTCATCTCTAGCCATATGAGGCACATATGCCAAAAGCTGATTGAATTCCGCTATGTACAAGTGCACAGGCCTATCTCCCTGGCGGAGATTCTTCAACTGCTCCTCCAGTCGCTGTCGGACGCTCTCAGGAAAGAATGATCCCAGCAACATGCTCCGAAACTCAGTCCAGGAAAGAAGCTGCGTCCCAGTTGGACCAGCTGATCGCACACGCCGCCACCACGCCTCGGCGTTGCTTTCCAGAAAATGGGTAGCCAAAATAACCCGGAACCTCTCATCAACAAATAAGCTCTCGAAGTGGCGCTCCATAGTGGTAATCCACGTCTCGGCTGCCCAAGGCTCAGAACTCATGCCCGAAAAGCGGGGCGGATCAAACTGTCAAAATCTCATCAACAAATCTACTACCTCCCGCTGCTCAGCTGCAGTCAATGATCCCGTCGCCCCGGCCGGTGGCCTACTCGAAACCGGCTCAACAGGAACCGCCGGTGCAGGCTGCACCACAGGGGGTGCCACAACAGGGGAAGAAGGCACCGGCGAAGCCTCAGGGGGTGCCACCGTCGGCTGTGCTCTCTGCTCCATCATGAGCATCAGCCGCGCCATCGCCTCCTCTTGGCGTCGGGTTGCCTCCGCCAACTGTGCCATCTGGGCACGGAGCTCCTGAATCTCAGCCTGAGGTCCTCGCCCCGAGTCCTCCTGCTCGGGCTCAGAGGACGAAGGCTGCGAGCGCGTCACCATCGAACGTCGAGGAGGCATCCCCACCTGAGGGACAAATCAAACAATCAAAACCAAAAGCAACACTCGACCCAATCTAGCGAAAGTCAAAAGGCATGTCCCTCTTCCCGAAGCACTATGTTGTCTGCAGCCAACATAGTCGCCACAGAAGGAAGGCATGTCTATCACTCGTCCCTATCCACTCGGGAGAGTTGGAAACCCAATCAAGACTTTCGCTAAAAGTCTCGGCTCTCACGTGGGTCATCCTAGGGTTTAAACATAAGCCTAGGGTTCCTAAGTCTTCCAAGACCTACATACTAGGCTCTGATACCACTCTAATATGTCACGCCCCGGGGTCGAGACTGTACCCCGGGCTCGCCAACAGATCCGCCGTCCCTACAGGAAGCCCTGTAGAGGCGTAGCGTCTAACCTGCAAAAAGGAAGATACTACACTAAACAGATATCAGAGCAAAATAAACTGCTAGAAATAAAATAAGTACAACTCTCATAATACAATAAGTCCTCACCAACAAATACAAAAGTCTCTCAAAGAAAGAAGAAAAGTACAACTCGATACCTCACTACATAATCTCTCAAACATGACACAACCAAAATATAAGGGTACCTCTATAACACACTGAAGCTGAAGGGGGAAGGGATCTATCTCGCGACTCCCTTACCTCGGTCTGGAAGAGCAGGATCAGCAACTGGCACCGCAGGAACTGGAGCTGAAGTCCCTGGGGAAAAGACACCACGACGGGTGTGAGAACTACCTCCCACAGTAGTTCTCAGTGGGTGCCGCCAACAAGCCCGACGGCCTGCCCACTAAGTCTACTAGAGACAAAAAGTAATAAAAGAAATGCAGTATGAAAAGCTGGAAAGTAAACATCTACAGACATCTACTGCTACTATGCCCCTATCTACAATGCTCAAGGGAAAGAACAGGAGGACGATATGCCACTACTGATACTCAACTCAGAACACCCAATCCAAACTGACTGCCACAACGGGTCCAGTCAAACCTGCGCCTACCTACTGCTGTAGGTATGTCCGGTACTCCAACCCGGTATCTAGCTCAATCTCAAAGCCGGTACTACAACCCGGTCTCGCCTACTCCGGAGTGGCACTCGAGGGGAGCGACCCGCTCGAGTCAAATTACTGCGCAACACTGTCAAGCACAAATATGGCACATGCAGGCTATGATCCAATCACTATCTCACTCACTGGCTAAGAATCCACACTGTCACTATGACCATGTCCCAAAGATCCCAGATCCACTATCACTATCACTATGCAAACTGGTCTACAGACTGCTATAGACGCCACTCGGTCCCCAGACGCGAGTGCAAATGCAATCCCCAGCTAATAAACCTCCCGGCCCACGACTCGGGGAAAAATCACTATGACCAGAGTGACAAGAGTACTACCACTGTGGAAAAGCTAAGTGATAAATAAATCTGATGTATGTTCAAGTTACTGTAGTTTAATGGCGCATGATCATTAAATAACAGGCAATTATGCTAAGTTAAGTTCCCAAGTTGCAGAGTTTATCAAGAGATCGACAGATTTAGCAATTAGCTACAGTGGTTTTCAACATACTGTTTACACATATTATCTAGCTCATATACTATGCATGTTACTATATTTGTAGAATTAGAGTGCAGTCCATAGAATTTGAAAGCAGGATCACCCACCTGATCGCGCTAACTGTCCAGGACGATACAGATAACAAATCCAGCAACCGACAAATTTCCAAGTAAAGCGAAGAGCACAAGAACGGTGCTTACAGAGTCCTGGGTACAACAACCATTCCCAATTACACAATTCACACACAAAATCAACATTCCCAAAATCTGCATACACAGCTACTGTTCACACGAAAATTTCACCTGAAAATAATTTTCCAGAAATTCCAATAAAAATATCACGACGATCCTCGCGAAGTGTAGATGTCGATAGGCTCTTGAATCGTCGAATTTCGATGTCCGGATGAGGAGATAAAAATCCGCAAAGTGAGTGCTGTCCAGGAATCTCACAGCAAAACAGCGGCTCAGTAATGCCTCAAAAACCGTGCCAAAAACCCAAATCTAGGCAAAACACTCAACGCGAAAGTCGAAGGTTTACCTCTCGTGAATCCAACGCCGCAAAAATCGCTGAAAACGGCTGTCGGGGTAGCTCTGTGGAATTTTTAGACCGAAATGCGACGACAACGGGCCTCCAACAGAAATCCGTCGCTCCGCACTACGAGGCAGAAAACACAGTCGTCGCGGCTTCCAGAAATTCTGAAACTTTGCAGGAAGATTGGCAAGAGGGAGAGGAGAAAATTCATGAAGGGCTCAAGAGCTAATTCCCTCGGAAAAAGCCTCAAAATCAAGGCCAAAGGGCCTATTTATAGCCTCTCCCCGAAATGCAGCCCAAAAAGCCACATAAGTCACTTTCGGGCCCAACTTTCGGGCGCCCGAAAGTTTTCGGGCTGCTACAGTAACGGGCCGGCCAGTTACTGTATGCGCCCGAATCTTCCTCAGGCCGCCACGTGTCCCTTATCCGCCTTTGCACCCGGCGCACGAACCCCGACGAATCCAGCGACGCCACGTGTCCCGACCAGGCGTCGTGCACCGCTGCACCCGACCAACCACGGGGCGCCACGTGGCGCCCCCACGACCGACCCGGTCAACACGGACGTCGCGCGACGTGCGCGGCGGCGCCGCCGCCGGATCCGGGTCGGGCACGCGCCCCGAGGCACCGCCTCAGCCACCACTGTTGAGTGGACCGAGTGCACCAGAACCCGCGAACCACACAACGCCACGTGTCCACCGGTCTACCGTGCACCAGAGCAAAAAATTCGTGGACCGCGTGCACAACACCGCACCAACCACGGGATGCCACGTGGCATGCCCTCGGTCCACCGTGCACCCCGCCAAGGCCCGTGGACCGCGCCCGCTGCGCCGGCCAACCGCAGCGCGCCACGTGGCCCGCGCCTGTTGCATGCGCCCCGCGGTGGACCGCGCGCCTGCGCCGCCGCCCGCCGCCGCGCTCCGCCGTCCGCCGGCCGCCGCCGGCGGTTCTCCGGCCGCCGGAACAGTAACCCATGCCTCGATTTTCGTGTTTTTGCGTCCGGGCTCCGAAAAATTCAAGTAAATAGTCCATTTCGCTCGTTTTCGCGCGCTGGATCCAAATCCGAGGTCCGTTCAGCCAAATTCCGCTTCTAAAATTTTCCAAAATTTTTCGGAAAAGTAAACTTGATCCAATTTTCATGCCGGCTCACATTCTTAGCTCCAATAAGCGCGCAAACACCTCACACACCCAAAATGGACTCTCAGCAAAGAAAACAAGCTCCAATTTCACCAGAAACCCAAATCTGGGGCCCGACACGCACACACACGCTCCCTGAAGCCTCCAAACCAACAATAAACCTTAAAGTGGGGATTCGGGTCCTCACATCCTCCCCCACTAAAAGAAAGTTTCGTCCTCGAAACAAACACGGCTCAAAAGGGAGTCTCCAAGCCCAAAGGTAAGCCTCCAACAAAACACACTCCAACTCCCCAGTCGCCACAAACTCTCCACAAAGCGAGTCCAACCCCGGAAAACTCAGGAATTCCCAAACACCGGGGACTAAGAAGAACAGCCAACTCTACGCATCCAAACTATTCGAATTACGCTGCAAAACTTACCAGAAAAAGAAAGGGCCCCACCAGTAGGAAGGTCATCAACCTCCAACTCTCAATTTAGAAAACAACTAAAATTAGCGAAAAGTTCGAAAGTTTCGAGAGACCAGTGCCCTTGCCCTAATCCAACAAGAACAGGTTCGGGCACCGTCCCCATTTCTGGAGTAGTCTTTCGTATCTTTCATCCTGTTCGCAAATTTCAGCACAAGAGTGAGAAAAGAGGGAGAGGAGGGTTGATGCCGTTCCTGCTGCAGCAACAAAACGGAAGCTACGGTCTATTCGAGCCCCTAAAAGAAATACCACTCTAACCCAGACCCCTAGAGACAAACCCTCTAGTCCTAGGCGCCACCTACGCTCGACAAGTCGCACCTAACCCAAAGTCGCTGAAGCCACTGCTGCAGGAAGGATGCCTCGGTAACCAGTAAAATGATCTTCTGTCGTCCAACTCGCGGGAAGGCCACTGTTCTCCGTTCGCAATCAAATGTTGCACGATACCGCACCAACAGGTCCATCCCAAGTGCTCAATCTGAGTCGGGGAGCTGCAACTGAACCAACACAACAATCGGCGTGCCTTCCAAAGTTCAGTTGTTCTGATCACGCCCAAAATTCGCCTCTGCTGGAAGATACTAGGATGAATCCAAACGCTAATGCAGGTCACAAAATCTGTTACGGAATTTGAGTTGGCGTATTTCGTGAATGGATTAAGTCTTGAAGATTGAAGATGAAGAAAGTTTGGATCGTATACCTCAATCTCAAGAAAGAAGAATTCAAAAGGATCAGGTACGTTTAACTAAAGAATTTGATGATCCGAATACTTCTTATAGTGTAGAAACACCTGGAAGAGGTTTTAATTGCTTTATCATCAAAAACTGGACATGAGTGTTTATTGTTTACACCTATTCACCCCCCTCTAGGTGTTTTTTCCCCTATTTAGATCCAATTTAGTATAACCCAACAAAATCCCTACCCCTTAATTATGCCAAAATGCACATGCCCTGATACCATGCAGATAGATGCAAAACTCTACTGATGAATAAATGAGATGCACTGGTAGCTAAAGAGCCCGAGCACGGACTGCTGAGATCAGACTAATACCTGCGACGACCTGCTCTGCTGCTGAAGTGTCCTCAACCTGAGCGGCATAAACACGACCGCTCGGTGCCGGGGGACGTCGCTCTGGCTGCCGAGTAGAAGATGAGGCAACATCTGGCCTGCTGTCACGCCCCGGGTGTAAACCGGAACCCGGGCCCGTCTACAGATCCGCCGTGCATGCGGTATTTCCCACATACACGAAGCGTCGGTAACCTGCTCAGATAAGAAATAATAATAAAGGAGCATAATAATCAGAGCTAAACTAAAACTACTGTATCTCAGACAGAAACTGGAAGTAAAAGGTACAACAGTATAATAAAATACAGATGTCTCTCCCAGCTCACCACTAAAATACAAACAGCTGGCAGAAGCCAGTCCCAAAAAAAAAATAAATAAAGACTGTCTGAGAAGTCCAGGTACCCAAAAATCTCCAGCTACAACCCTCGGGAGGCTCTCTATCTAGTCCGCGATGCGCTTGCCCCGATCAGTTGCTGACGGCCCAGCAACTCCCACTGAGGACTCTGCAAAATAAGGGGAAAGAAAGAAACAAGAAAAACAATGGGGGTAAGTACTACTATAAACAGTAGCCTCCCCTAGTGGGTAAAGCCTCAGCTCAGATATGCCCACCAGGTGATCAGAGGCAAAAAGGGAAAGGAAAAGAAAGGGGGTGCAGATAATTGGAGCAACTGATAAAATGCTATCCCTAATATGCCTCTACAGGATAACTCAACACGGATGGGAAAAGGAATGCATCAGTATAAAGAAGCCTGTCCAAAGGACCCAATCTGACCGCCAGTGGACACTGGCACTGCCTGCTCTGCCGCGACGGGTATGCCAGCCTACGCATAACACCAAAGCAAAAGGAGTCCCCAGGACTCAAAGTCTGTCTGCCGCGCACTCCGGAGCCGCACTCGTGGGGAGCGACCTACACGAGGAAAGTAAGTAACCACAAGTAACCTGATATAGCAGGACTGGATCGAGACTCAATGAAGTGGGAAAAACCCTCCACTAAAGAAAGCCCGATCCCCAAAACACCCAATCTGATGCAATAGTAACAACCCTGTTACGGAATTTGAGTTGGCGTATTTCGTGAATGTATTAAGTCTTGAAGATTGAAGATGAAGAAACTTTGGATCGTATACCTCAATCTCAAGAAAGAAGAATTCAAAAGGATCAGGTACGTTTAACTAAAGAATTTTGATGATCCGAATACTTCTTATAGTGTAGAAACACCTGGAAGAGGTTTTATTTGCTTAAACATCAAAAACTGGACATGGGACATGTTCAGGATCCGGATCGTGGCTTGCAATCCGGATCCCGAAGGGTGTTGGTTCATACACTGGTTCAATCCGGATCGCAGCCTTCTCTGATCCGGATCCCGAACATTAGTTTTACCTGCTTGCTTCCTCGATCCGGATCAGGAACTGCAATCCGGATCCCGAACATGATGTTTTGGTAAAACTGTATGAACGATCCGGATCGGGGACTACGATCCGGATCCCGAACAAGCAATTTTCTGGAAACCGTCTTTTGTGCTTCTGCAATCCGGATCGCCAAATCCAATCCGGATCGCCGTCGGTAATTCTTTCCAGAAAAGGCTGTTTTTGATCCGTATATTCTTCCTAGGGTTTCTAACCTATAAATAGGCCCTCTTATTCATTTCTAGGGCATCCGCGATACATCGGCATATACATGAGCTTTTAGAGAAGAAAATAGCCGAAAAGAAAAATCCACATATATAGAGAAGAACGGAAATCAATAGATCTATTCTATGGTTCTTCATCTATATTGATTGATTTGATTCTAGGTTTTCCATACTCACATTTTGAGTAGAATCAAATCAATGAATACTTAGATGGTATTTCCGATCTATCTTTAATCTAAGTATTCGGCGGATCATCACCACCCAAACAAAACAACGATTTACCCCAAAATCGGCGCGTGGACTCGCGTTGTCACGCCCCGGGTGTAAACCAGAACCCGGGCTCGCCTACAGATCCGCCGTATACACGGAATTTCCCGTGTACACGAAGCGCTGGTAACCTGCTCAAATATAGATGATATAATAAAAGAGCATACACAGAGCTAAACTAGAGCTAATACATCTCAGATAAGCAGAAAAGTAAAGTGCATAAAGTAAACTCTCAATAATACATATGTCTCTCCCAGCTCACTAGTCAAATACAACCAGCCGGTCGCAGCCGGACCCAAAAGAAAAGAAAAGTAGAGTATCTGAGAGTATCGGGTACATCTACTAACTGAACTGGTGCCTGGGTAGACCGCTATCTAATCCGCGATCCACTTACCTCGGTCCGCTGAGGAGGGTCCCGCAACTCCCGCAGACGACTCTGCAAAACAAAGGGGAAGAGAAAAAGAGAAAGCAGTGGGGGTGAGAACTACTGTAAACAGCAGCCTCCCCCTAGTGGGTAGACCTCAACTCAAATGTGCCCACTAGGACTACAAGAGGCGGAAAAGATGAACAAAGGTGGTAAGCTGTAAATAAAACTGCTGATGATGTAAGAAGCTACCACTATATGCCTCTAAGGTGCTCAGCTAAGAGTATGGCCAACTGTATGCATCAGAATAAGAATGCCTGCCTGGGTAGCCCAACCTAGTCACCGGCGAACACCGGTACTGCCCACTATGCCTACTAAGTCCCAACTCAGCTATGGGATGCGGACCGGCTCCTGACCGGCACGGTCCCATCCCGAGGGCGACAGACCGGCTCCTGACCGGCCCGGTCCCGCCCCAAGGCAACAGACCGGCTCCTGACCGGCACGGTCACAAAATACACACTCCGGAGTGGCACTCGAGGGGAGCGACCCACACGAGCATAGTGCCTCAGTAATAGGTATCAAGTCAGCAGAACTGGATCATGACTCTGATCAAGGTGGGAAAACCCGTCCACTAAAAGGAGACCCGATCTCAAAGATGATGCAAGATAGACAAATAGTGGAAAACTCCATCCACTAGAGACCTGATACCCAATCTGATGCATAAGCAACAGTCACTATCCGGTCAACCGCCTACTGTCCGCGGTTGCCGCAATGCCCTGCCCTCACAGCCTGCCTGTCCCAAAACCCACAACTGTCTGACTACACTATCCCAGCCCCTGCTCGAACCCGAGCGCACTATCCCCCAAATGTAGATAAAAGAAGAGAAAAGCATGGTTTCTCCTAAGTCAATTCCATCATGATAGTGTAGCAGAAAAGGTGGCCTAACTAAATGTCCATATAAGCATGCAAAGTCCTTTATCATTATTAAACAGGATTCAAGTATTCTAGTTCTCACAAAGTAGAGATATGCCGTTTAAATAACCTTCCATTTTACTAAGTTGCCCCAAGGTAGTTTATGTATATGTGAAAGAGGTCCCATCATGCATATACCACATATCCATTTTAACAAAGCTCTTCCCATGGTTTTAAGCGACATATTAATTACCAGAATTAACCATTAATCAACACTTAGTCCTTTTGAAGTCACAAACTCTAGTTATAAGTCCAATTCCCAAATTAGCATGCCATGATCATTTTACCGGTTCATTTAGCCATATAACATATTAGCACTCAAATAGGCCTAGTGGGGACATCACAAGTAGGAGGTTAAACAACGGTACCCACCTCGAGCGCTAAATCCAAGTCCTGACAGCGAAGTCCGCGCTCGATCCTCAACAGTCCCCGCAACACTGTGCCAAAAGTCCCAAAGAATACACACATAGTTACTATTCAAGTTTAATCCCAAAATCTGTCCCCAAAATCAGATTAACAGTTCAGCCATTTTCACCTGCGAAACGTGCCCAAAAATTCCCAGAAAAATACCACTGCGATCTACGCGACGAACCGGTCGAAACGAGTACCTGCACGTTTTCCCACGATTTTTCTATGCTGAGAACCAAAATCGACAAGAGGACCACCTCGAACAGTATTTTCACCCAAAAACTGTGCTACAAAGTTCTGTAAAAAGGGGTTCTCACCTTCAGGGAAATTCCACAAAATTCCACAAAAATTCAGAGAGATTCCTTGTGATGCGTAGATGCAAATCCCCTTTTGAATCGCCTCAATCCGATGTCCGGTTGCGGAGATATCGCCGAAATACCGAACCGCTGTCCAAAACTCCATCACAGCAACATGGGGTCACAAGATGATCCGAAAAACCCATGAAAACCTCGGAATGGGGAAAAACCAGTAGAAATAAGAAATGTAGCCCTACCTGTTAAGAATCCAACGGCGCAAAAATCGCGAAAATAGGAGGTCGGGGTGAGTCGGGGGAGCCTAAACACTGAAATGCGACGAATCGGGTTGCCGGAGAATGATCGTCGCGCCGCGCCGGATAAATCTCAAACCTCGGGATCCGAACCTCCTAAATTCCTCAAACTTGACAGGAGTGTTCCTCTCTTCTTGATGAAGATTTCATCTTCTCACCTCTAATGGAGATGGAGCCTCGAAAATGGAGAAAACCCCTCTTGAATGAGCCTCGGATGGAAATAATAGGAAAAACCAAAAAAACAATTCCCTTAATTCCCATTGTGTCCCATAGAACACGAAACACCATTTTGGACCAATACCAGCGCGACACGTGGCCCTCCCAACCGCTTCTGCCCGCGCAGTCTGCTGCCCTGCTGTACAGTTGACCGTCCAATAGGATTGCGCCACGTGTCAACATTACTGTTCGGTGAACCGGGTGCACAAAATCCTGTAGACCGAACCAATAGATGACTGCCACGTGTCCAAGACCAGTGCACCATACACCTGTGCCGCTCCGTAGACCGAGTGCAATAGACCGTCCAATAGTAAGCTGCCACGTGTCCACTCCCGGTGCACCGTAGACCCTAAGTTCTCCGTAGACCGCGTGCTGTGAGCCAGCCAATGGGGTGATGCCACGTGTCCTCCGCCTGGTGCACGCCCGCCGCGTGGACCGCCCGCCTGCCCGCGCCCCCGCCGCGCCTGCCCGCGCCCTCAGCGGCTGCCCGCGGCCGCGCGCCGCCTGCCCGAGCGCCCTCCGCCGTCCGCCGGCGCTGCCCGCCGCCGCCGCCGGCCGCCGGCGATCGCCGGAAGTACTGTTCCGGCGTGAACAGTAACCCGAAGCCCAAAAATTCATGTAAATAGTCCATCTGAAGCGTTTTCGCGCGCTGAATCCGAATTTGACGTCCGTTTCGCCAAATTCTCACTCTAAAAATTGCCGAATGCCCCCGGAAAAGTATTCTTGGTCCAAATTTCGCGCAGAGCCCAATCTCAATATCCGTTTTGCGCGGGAACACCTCTAAACATCCGATGGGGTCCCCCGATCACCCGCGTGATCCATTTTAAGCCCGGAGTCCATCACTTGTGTCCAATCGTGCCCCGAACACCTCCAGCACACCGCGTAGGCCTCCAGGAGCCACCCCAAAGCACCGCAACAGCTCTGCGGAGATCCAGGTCATCACATCCTCCCCCACTAAAAGAAAGTTTCGTCCTCGAAACTAAAGTCGTTCCTCCACTCGGAATCTCAACCAAATAGAGGGGGTAAATATCCAATCATCCACCACTCAAGCTCCCAAGGCTGACAAATACCTCCTCCAGAGACGCGATGCAATCCTCGGGTCTCTAACCAGAACGAAACAAAGGAGAACACTCCAGAGGGCCACGCCACCTCAACTAGGTACAGCTGGGCTAACTGCTCGGCCATCAAGTAGTCTGCATCGGTACAAGCATCTGTCCCCGCTAGGGCCTCAGATAATCCAACCACAAGTCCAACAACACCCAGCTCAACCCGAGTACCTCGGTACTCCCAAGGCATCCGATATAAGTCCCCCAACTGATCACGTAGACTCTGATCTCTAATCCAAAACCGTCGGGATGTAGAAGCACATCCCTAACCCTCCGGCATCAACACTCAGCCATGAGCAGTCGAGAGAACCAGATTGCAAATCCAACTTCGCGGAGATCCAATACCCTTGAAGCTGGTAAAACAAATCCTGCTTGACAGAAGGGTGCTAGCTCCCGATGGTCACTTCATCAAATTCTTACGGGTCCTCACAAAGCCGAAGTGAACCAACCTTCCACAACTCGAATAGCACCGGCGCCCCCAAAGGTGCCACACTTGGCCTGACACAAATCCAACACATCAAATCCTGGAGTTGGGTCCTCAACTCCCAAACTGGTGTCATGTCAAACAACTCCGATAGGAGAACAGCTAGGAACTCACCACCAAAAAGGTACCTCCAAGTCCTGGTGCTGCCGCAGATCCCTCAAACCCACCAGCCAAAAGGCTACTCACCCACTACGAGACATCCGCCTCGCTCACAAGGTCAAAACCAAAGAGGCGAAGATACTCTCAAGCAAACCAAGTACACCAACACCTCCAGGCCTGGCTCCCACGAAAACCGTCCTCGCAGCATAATCAGCTGCCGCGAAAAGAAAAAGAAAACCGAGCCAGCCTAACCGTCCTAAGTACCAAACCAAGCCCAACAACTGGGTCAAGACCATCAGGCCTACAGGTACAACCAAGGACTCAACCGCACCGGGCAGGACCCACGACACTCCCCCCCCCCAGGTGCAAAAGGTAGGGAATACGACCTCCCGAACACCAGGTAACCGTCCTACCCCCGACCCAAAACAATGAAGCCAAACACTACCCACCAAGAAGGGAAAACCTCTCGTATCGAAAGATACGAACCCAAGAGCCTGGAACAATTCAAACCCACCGCCACACTGGCCGCTGGAATCCATGTGCTCTGACGGTCTCAAAATCCACTATCCAGAAAAGAAACCAGGAATGCCTCATCCGACTGACCTGTCCTCCATCACCCGGCGCCAAGCGCCCCAATCAGAACTCGCCTCAGGCGGCAGATCCCAATCCCAAGGAACTGCAATGCCACGCTCCATACCCGGTGCCTACTCCAATGAGGCGTCCCCAGTACTCTCAATCCCCCACCGAATAAGACCCTGCCTCCAAAGGCTCCATACTCGATCCCACAAGTCAGGGCAACTCATCCGCCAGATCTGGCTCACTCCTTCAATGCAATCCCACAGTTTTCCCTGCTGTCAACTGTCCACCCTTCCTCGGTGCCCCAGCACTAAACGTCGGCACGGAGGGCTACTCACTAGTCCGACAACTGTGCCACTGCACTGATCCGACAACTGTGTCACCGCGCCGACAACTGCACCACTGTGCTGATCCGACCACTGTGTCACCGCGCTGCTCCGCTGATCTACCTCCAACACTCCTCCCCTTCGGGTCCGGAGCCCCCCCCCCAGACCCCAATCTGGGTATCCGGCCCGAAACAACTAGCTCAGGCCCAACTGCCGCACCAAGGTGCACTCGGGTCAGAGCCCCAACGTCGGGGAGACACCGCTCACCACGACAAAACCGCAAATCAGCACACCCCAAACACTCGACCCAATCTAGCGAAAGTCAAAGGCATCCCCCTATTTTTGTAACGTTATGTTGTCTGCAGCCAACATAACTGTCCCACAAAAATAGGGTATGCCGATCCCTCTTCACTCACTGGAAGAGTCAAAACCAAATCACCGACTTTCGCCAAAAGTCACGTCACTCACGTCCTGCCTTCCTAGGGTCTGCCAAAAGCCTAGGGTTTCCTAAGTCCCAACTGACCTATCCCTAAGCTCTGATACCAACTTAATCTGTCACGCCCCGGGTGTAAACCAGAACCCGGGCTCGCCTACAGATCCGCCGTATACACGGAATTTCCCGTGTACACGAAGCGCTGGTAACCTGCTCAAATATAGATGATATAATAAAAGAGCATACACAGAGCTAAACTAGAGCTAATACATCTCAGATAAGCAGAAAAGTAAAGTGCATAAAGTAAACTCTCAATAATACATATGTCTCTCCCAGCTCACTAGTCAAATACAACCAGCCGGTCGCAGCCGGACCCAAAAGAAAAGAAAAGTAGAGTATCTGAGAGTATCGGGGTACATCTACTAACTGAACTGATGCCTGGGTAGACCGCTATCTAATCCGCGATCCACTTACCTCGGTCCGCTGAGGAGGGTCCCGCAACTCCCGCAGACGACTCTGCAAAACAAAGGGGAAGAGAAAAAGAGAAAGCAGTGGGGGTGAGAACTACTGTAAACAGCAGCCTCCCCCTAGTGGGTAGACCTCAACTCAAATGTGCCCACTAGGACTACAAGAGGCGGAAAAGATGAACAAAGGTGGTAAGCTGTAAATAAAACTGCTGATGATGTAAGAAGCTACCACTATATGCCTCTAAGGTGCTCAGCTAAGAGTATGGCCAACTGTATGCATCAGAATAAGAATGCCTGCCTGGGTAGCCCAACCTAGTCACCGGCGAACACCGGTACTGCCCACTATGCCTACTAAGTCCCAACTCAGCTATGGGATGCGGACCGGCTCCTGACCGGCACGGTCCCATCCCGAGGGCGACAGACCGGCTCCTGACCGGCCCGTCCCGCCCCAAGGCAACAGACCGGCTCCTGACCGGCACGGTCACAAAATACACACTCCGGAGTGGCACTCGAGGGGAGCGACCCACACGAGCATAGTGCCTCAGTAATAGGTATCAAGTCAGCAGAATTGGATCATGACTCTGATCAAGGTGGGAAAACCCGTCCACTAAAAGGAGACCCGATCTCAAAGATGATGCAAGATAGACAAATAGTGGAAAACTCCATCCACTAGAGACCTGATACCCAATCTGGTGCATAAGCAACAGTCACTATCCGGTCAACCGCCTACTGTCCGCGGTTGCCGCAATGCCCTGCCCTCACAGCCTGCCTGTCCCAAAACCCACAACTGTCTGACTACACTATCCCAGCCCCTGCTCGAACCCGAGCGCACTATCCCCCAAATGTAGATAAAAGAAGAGAAAAGCATGGTTTCTCCTAAGTCAATGCCATCATGATAGTGTAGCAGAAAAGGTGGCCTAACTAAATGTCCATATAAGCATGCAAAGTCCTTTATCATTATTAAACAGGATTCAAGTATTCTAGTTCTCACAAAGTAGAGATATGCCGTTTAAATAACCTTCCATTTTACTAAGTTGCCCCAAGGTAGTTTATGTATATGTGAAGAGGTCCCATCATGCATATACCACATATCCATTTTAACAAAGCTCTTCCCATGGTTTTAAGCGACATATTAATTACCAGAATTAACCATTAATCAACACTTAGTCCTTTTGAAGTCACAAACTCTAGTTATAAGTCCAATTCCCAAATTAGCATGCCATGATCATTTTACCGGTTCATTTAGCCATATAACATATTAGCACTCAAATAGGCCTAGTGGGGACATCACAAGTAGGAGGTTAAACAACGGTACCCACCTCGAGCGCTAAATCCAAGTCCTGACAGCGAAGTCCGCGCTCGATCCTCAACAGTCCCCGCAACACTGTGCCAAAAGTCCCAAAGAATACACACATAGTTACTATTCAAGTTTAATCCCAAAATCTGTCCCCAAAATCAGATTAACAGTTCAGCCATTTTCACCTGCGAAACGTGCCCACAAAATTCCCAGAAAAATACCACTGCGATCTACGCGACGAACCGGTCGAAACGAGTACCTGCACGTTTTCCCACGATTTTTCTATGCTGAGAACCAAAATCGACAAGAGGACCACCTCGAACAGTATTTTCACCCAAAAACTGTGCTACAAAGTTCTGTAAAAAGGGGTTCTCACCTTCAGGGAAATTCCACAAAATTCCACAAAAATTCAGAGAGATTCCTTGTGATGCGTAGATGCAAATCCCCTTTTGAATCGCCTCAATCCGATGTCCGGTTGCGGAGATATCGCCGAAATACCGAACCGCTGTCCAAAACTCCATCACAGCAACATGGGGTCACAAGATGATCCGAAAAACCCATGAAAACCTCGGAATGGGGAAAAACCAGTAGAAATAAGAAATGTAGCCCTACCTGTTAAGAATCCAACGGCGCAAAAATCGCGAAAATAGGAGGTCGGGGTGAGTCGGGGGAGCCTAAACACTGAAATGCGACGAATCGGGTTGCCGGAGAATGATCGTCGCGCCGCGCCGGATAAATCTCAAACCTCGGGATCCGAACCTCCTAAATTCCTCAAACTTGACAGGAGTGTTCCTCTCTTCTTGATGAAGATTTCATCTTCTCACCTCTAATGGAGATGGAGCCTCGAAAATGGAGAAAACCCCTCTTGAATGAGCCTCGGATGGAAATAATAGGAAAAACCAAAAAACAATTCCCTTAATTCCCATTGTGTCCCATAGAACACGAAACACCATTTTGGACCAATACCAGCGCGACACGTGGCCCTCCCAACCGCTTCTGCCCGCGCAGTCTGCTGCCCTGCTGTACAGTTGACCGTCCAATAGGATTGCGCCACGTGTCAACATTACTGTTCGTGAACCGGGTGCACAAAATCCTGTAGACCGAACCAATAGATGACTGCCACGTGTCCAAGACCAGTGCACCATACACCTGTGCCGCTCCGTAGACCGAGTGCAATAGACCGTCCAATAGTAAGCTGCCACGTGTCCACTCCCGGTGCACCGTAGACCCTAAGTTCTCCGTAGACCGCGTGCTGTGAGCCAGCCAATGGGGTGATGCCACGTGTCCTCCGCCTGTTGCACGCCCGCCGCGTGGACCGCCCGCCTGCCCGCGCCCCCGCCGCGCCTGCCCGCGCCCTCAGCGGCTGCCCGCGGCCGCGCGCCGCCTGCCCGAGCGCCCTCCGCCGTCCGCGGCTGCGCCGCCCGCCGCCGCCGCCGCCGCCGGCGATCGCCGGAAGTACTGTTCCGGCATGAACAGTAACCCGAAGCCCAAAAATTCATGTAAATAGTCCATCTGAAGCGTTTTCGCGCGCTGAATCCGAATTTGACGTCCGTTTCGCCAAATTCTCACTCTAAAAATTGCCGAATGCCCCCGGAAAAGTATTTTGGTCCAAATTTCGCGCAGAGCCCAATCTCAATATCCGTTTTGCGCGGGAACACCTCTAAACATCCGATGGGGTCCCCCGATCACCCGCGTGATCCATTTTAAGCCCGGAGTCCATCACTTGTGTCCAATCGTGCCCCGAACACCTCCAGCACACCGCGTAGGCCTCCAGGAGCCCCCCAAAGCACCGCAACAGCTTTGCGGAAATCGGCGCGTGGACTCGCGTGGCCTTGTGGATTCAAGGTGTTCCGCTCTCGTGGATTCGGAGCGAGGTGCGTTCGTGGATTCGAAGCGGGCCATTGGGTGAAGACCGTGGATTCGGTTGGACGTCGTGGACTCGACGTTGGACGCTGTGGATTCAGCGTTGGGCGCGGATCGTGGATTCGAGAAGCGTCGTGGAGCGAGCGCGAAGATCTACTAGGAGCGTATGAAAAAGGTTGAGTCGTCTGTGAGTACGTATATCACCTTGTACGTGTGTTAATTCTAGTGGATTTCGCCGTGTTATCGGTCCCGTGGTTTTTTACTCCGGTTTGGAGTTTTTCCACGTAAAAATCTTGTGTTCTCTTTTATTTTTCCGCATTGGGTTTATCGCGCAATGATTTTTTGAGTGTTTATTGTTTACACCTATTCACCCCCCCTCTAGGTGTTTTTTCCCCTATTTAGATCCTTATTAACCTAAACCCAACAAGTGGTATCAGAGCGGGAATAGGGTTGTAAACAATGGTTGAAGGTGGAAACATCAATCGACCCCCTTTCTTTGATGGAACAAATTATGCGTACTGGAAAGTGCGGATGAAAGCCTTTTTAATTTCCATCGACGAAAGGGTGTGGCAATCAATTGAATTAGGATGGTCTAATCCAACTGAAATTTTAGATGATGTTCGCACCTTAAAACCTAGGTCGAAATGGACCAAGGAAGAGATAGACTTATCTTCTTACAATGGCAAAGGGATTAATGCTCTATTTAATGCTTTGTCACAAACTGAGTTCTCTCGCGTCTCGGCATGTGAGACTGCGAAAGAAATCTGGGATGTTCTTCAAGTTACGCATGAGGGAACTAACCTAGTGAAGATTCAGAAACTGCAAATGCTCACGAGCAAGTTTGACTCTATCTCTATGGCAGAGAATGAATCCTTCACTGACTATTACACACGATTGCAAGATATCGTGAACTCATGTGCTAACTTGGGAGAGAAGATTCCAGAATTTAAAGTTGTAAGAAAAATTCTAAGAACTCTTCCTGAACGATTTCGCCCGAAGGTCGCAGCCATTGAAACAATTAAACACCCGGACGAAATGCGTGTAGAAGAATTAGTAGGTGCTTTACAAACTTATGAAATGACTTTTCCTACTAACTATTCTTCTGGAAAGGCATCCTCTTCTAAGTCTTCAGGTTACGCATTGAAATCAACTAAAGAAGAAGACGCGGATTCATCCTCCTCGGACGACGACGAGAACCTTTCTATGGAGGACTTTGAGAAGCAGCTCGCTCTCTTGACAAGGAAGTTTCGCCGCAACTTTCGAAGGGGAAATTCAAGCAAAACTCCATCCTTCGGAAAGTCGAAGAAAGGCAAGGGTTCTTCAAGTACAAGTCAAGAAGCAAGAGAACTTCTCAAAGGATAAGAAAAGTTCTGAGGGACAAGTTCAGTGTTTCAAATGTCGAGGCTACGGCCACATTTCAACGGAATGTCCCAACAAGAATCCGGCTAAGAAGAAAGCGATGCAAGTTGTTACTTGGGATGACAACTCCACGTCAAATGAGTCATCGTCAAGTGATGAAGAAGACAACGCGACAGCTTTCCACGCGTCCACTACATCTTCACCTTCATGTGCTTAATGGCAAGTACATCCGACTCACTGTCCAACTCCACTGTTGAAAAGATTGCAACGGACGATGAATCAGATGATTCGGAAGGTGAAGATTTTGTTTTAGCCTACCATAAGCTTTTGAGGGATTCAAAGAAACTGGCTAAGCAAAACAAGGGGTTGAAAGAGAGATTACAGGATCTTGAAGATGAAGTAAAAAGGGTAACCTCTATCTCAACCGATCTTGAAGTGGAAAGGGACAATCTGATTAAGACAAATGTTTCCCTTCAAGAGTCCAATGAGCAACTCGAGAAGAATTATATGGATATGGTGAACAAAGCGAATTACTTCTTGAAGCTCAACGGCGAGGCTCGACAGGAAAAATTGGAAATGACGGAGACCATACGCCAACTGAAGGATGACTTAAAGAGATTTTCTTCTGGAAGGAGTAAGTTGGACAGACTGCTTGGTCTCGGTCAAAGAAATAAGTTCGGCCTCGGATACACTCAAACTGGAGACATTCCAAGTTCGAGTGGTACAGTATTTGTGCCTCAGTCGGTATCTCCTCCTCCGACACCGGTGTTCACGACAAGCAACGGCAACAAACCTACTACATCTTCCTCGGAATCGACAAGAACCAAGGTATGTTTTCGTTGTGGCATTTCAGGGCACATAAGAAGAAATTGCAAGACGGAAGCCAAACGCACACCTCAAGCACCTCTTGCAATGACTACCAAAAAGGCTATTCCTCGAAAAATCAACTGCAATCATTGAAGGAAAAGAGCCTTGGTAGTACACCGCTCAAGACGACATCATTAAGGAGCAGCAATTCTTCAAGCAAGACGCTCTCACCTAGGAAATCAACTTCACGATCATTACCGACGCACTCCAAAAAGGTTTGGGTGCGCAAAGGTGAGATCTTTCCCTGTCTTGCTACCAATGTTTCTTTGCATGCATATGATAGTTCGTCTTGGTACCTGGATAGCGGGTGTTCCCGTCATATGACCGGCGATAAAAACTGTTTTCAAACATTTGAGAAAAACTCCGGAGGACTTGTTGTTTTCGGAGATGGTCGGTCTTCCAAAATTGTTGGAAAGGGAACGGTAGCTATTCCAGATGGCCCGGTTCTAGATAATGTGTTATTTGTTCATGGCCTTAAGACTAACCTCATAAGCATAAGTCAACTGTGTGATAGTGGTTATTCAGTTAATTTTTCATCTGATAAATGCACTGTAACTGACATGAACCATGCTTTCTTTTTAAAGGGGGTTAGATCAGAAAACAATTGTTATGTAGTTCCTTACTAAGATTTCTGAAAAATGTAACCTAGCATCTTTGAAAAATGAAACACTTTGGCATGAAAGGCTAGGTCACATAAACTTTAAGGAACTTGCTAGAATTTCAAATAAAGATGTGGTCAAGGGGGTTCCGAAACTTTCTTTTGAACAAAACCTTGTGTGTGGCGGTTGCCAAAAGGGAAAACAGTCTAGGACTGCACACAAGAATTTGAACCACATAGGTACAAAACGGCCTTTGGAACTTTTGCATATGGACTTAATGGGGCCAACTCGTCAACCATCTCTGGGAGGTAAATGGTATATTTTCTTGTTGGTTGATGATTTTCTAGATATACTTGGGTAGCTTTCTTAAAAGAAAAAGCTGATACCTTTGATTCTTTTCTCGAAATCTGCAATCGTATTATGATAGAAAAGAATGATAGGATTACTCGAGTTAGGAGTGATAGAGGTGGGGAATTCATAAATTCCAAATTCATTGATTTTTGCATTTCTAATGGCATTAAACATGAATTCTCCGCACCTTACACACCTCAACAAAATGGTGTAGTCGAGCGCAAAAACAGGGTCGTACAGGAAATGGCACGTGTTATGCTTCACAGCCGGAACTTACCTTTTTATTTTTGGGCTGAAGCGGTGAACACTGCTGTTTATGTTATCAATCGCGTGTATTTGCGCCCGGGGACATTGAATACACCATATGAACTTTGGTTTTGTAGAAAACCTAACATCAAATATTTTCGCATCTTTGGGAGTCGGTGTTTTATTTTACGTGATCGTGAGAATCTTGGAAAATTTGACTCTCGAAGTGACGAAGGGATTTTCTTAGGTTATTCTACAAACAGCAGAGCATATCGAGTTTTTAACTTAGAATCTAAGACGATCGTAGAATCGATAAATGTTAAGGTAGATGAAGCTTTTCACTTTGAATCTGAAAAATCTACCCTCGATATCTCTCTTGATGATGATACACCTGCTAATGCATCTTCTTCTAACAATTCTTTCGATAATAATGTTGATGCATCTAACGGTTCTTCAAGCTCATCTGATGTGCAGGAATCATCTCGTCTACCTCCCTCC